>JAOTAV010030209.1:0-20294 GCA_026546445.1 Cyclargus thomasi
TTCTTGGTCTTGGTCTTGCAAAAACGCAAGAACAAGACCAAGACTGCAAGACCAAGACTGAATTTGGGCAACACTAACTGGAGGTAATAGGTGCGATTCCCACGTTGGATTTTGGAAACATTTTATTTTAGTTTGGTTATAACAATACAGCTGCAACTGTCTAACTCTCAGAAGTATATTCAAGACTAAAATCTGTAAACGGTTAACGGATTTTATCAGCATACTTAAATAACTATGCGAAATCCCAAACCTTAAAGTTCTTTTAGTTTTTGCATTAAGTGTACCACAAACATCACTCCAGGTACATGTACTGATAACACGATATAAAGAATTCGCTATCATAACTTACAAACGCTAAATTTTTAATATCGTGTTTAACTCTAAGGTAAATTTACAATCCTCATAGACTTAATTAGTGGTAGTCTTCCACCACACGTAACTTTCTGCAGTATTTCCAGACCAATACAAAAGCCCAATATGAGATCGTAATTCCTCTTAAAAGGTCTGTAATTCTTTTTGCGAATGTCTGTTGGCGGCGGTAGTTGCTCTCCTACAGGTCACCAGTTTGCTCGTTTGCCCTTTATTTTTATACAAAAAAAACAGACCCCAAGTTTTTACAACGTACTTTCGGTAACTATTTTCTGTTGACCAAATATTATTATTATTCATTCCAAAATAATTTGTAAAATGAGATACAGCTATGCAGATTTCTTAATTTACCCTTTTGACTCGTATTTGATTCTAAATGCTGAATTTTAACTCCAAATAAATACTACAGTAACATTTCAGGAACCGTTTCTAGGCTACGTAAGCAAGTTTTGAATTTCAATAAGAGCTCAACATTATGCAGGGAAAACAACCAAAGTAATGGCGGGCTTTCATTTCAGTGTAAATCCATCTAGCGCTGGATGGCTGGAATAATGTAAAACGGCCACTGGAATAAACAGGATTGTGTTCCACAGCACTGGATTGAAAAAATATAAAGTAACTATACCTTAATATATGTAATTCTTCTGTGTATGTGTTTGTCACTAAAGTCCTCCCTGATTTTGATGAAACTTTTTACGCGTGTTCCAACTTCCAGGTGACTTGAGAAAGGTTTTGATTTACAAATTAGTCCAGCAGGACTACGTCTATCGGGTCTGCTAGTATTATAATATATACTTTGTCAATAACATTGCTGTCTAGAGTCATTGACCGATGGTTTACTACCGCCTCACTCGGTAAAGACTCCACCACAAGAAAATACACATTCTTTGTACTACTCGTTAATGTGATGGATTAGCTATACACATTCTAGGCTCATATTACTTATTATCACACAAAAACAGCACTTAAGAAAAGATGGTTTAAGTATCATCTAATAATGTATTTATTCTTTATTACGTATACTATGATAATAGCGATGTGGGATGAAAATGCTACTAGAATAGTTACACTTTTTCTCATTTTGCATTGATTTTATGTTGTAGCTTGGATCTAGTCTCTTTTCGTTTCAGTGGTAACTTACTTTCTATACTAGAGGTCATCCTGTGGTCGAAATTCGACCATAACTAATTAAATCCATCCTTTAGAGGAGCTGTAAAATATAATCTATTCTAAATTTAATCACATACTTCAATTTGGCATAAATGTCTCGTTACCAGGCCATTACATTTTATTAAAAAAAGACCTTAACCATAACCTAAAAATTATTTCGTGTATGATTATCGTGTCAGGTCAAAATATTGTAGTGTGCGTGTCGTATGTAGTATGCGTGGCGTTTTATTTACCAAAGATATACTATATATTTTATTTACCAAAGATATAAGACTGAAGCATATTTTAAAAAATGTTGGTATTCCATGTTCCTCCTCCGTATCAACTTTAACTGAGAGAAATTTCATGCTTTTACATCTATACGTCTTTCGTAAAGAGGGGTACAAAGTTTTCCGCTCGCGTATAATTATATATAGTCGGCGATCATCGTGCAAGTATCCACACAATCATTCGTAGTACTTGTCAACGAGTCGATCAAAGGAGTATAATAATAATAATCTATGGACGCTTCACACCACGTCTGCTGGCCCCGTGGTAAGTACCTGAAGGACTTGTGTTACAGGTACTAGACAACGGAAATATTATATTTGATACTTCTATACTATATACATATTATGCAGAGCCGAGTATCCCCTTTACACGATCGTGCTCGCGTGTCATTGTCTGTAATCAACGATTATAAAGAGGAGTATTTATGTTAGTATTCGCCGATGACCGCCACTCCGTTGTGCTAAAATTCATCTATCGCACCGGAACTGTTAATCTTTCCAAGAAAATATATCGTATGTGAAGGACATAAAAACGGGACTAAAACTGATCCGGATTCTCCATATTTCATTTCAGCAAAATCGGTTCAGCGATTTGGGGATGATGAGACAACAGATAGACTAACGTAGATACATAATCCAGTAGAACTAGACGCTGTAAAATAGTAAAACTGACGTACCTAAACAATCATTAATTACAAATGACGATGCTTCTATTGTTCCACGGAGATTCTGAATTCGGATTTCCCGTATCTCGAACATCCTTTTGATCGCTACGGGTATAATGAGAACAAAATAAGAAGAACAATGCCACTCATTATATCGCTGGATTTTAATGACGTACCGAACATGTCAGCATTCCAAATATACAATTTCCAAGTCTCCATTTATGACGAGAAAAATCTTCAATATCACTCACCTAGAATCCTCAGAAACCCTACATCTTGTATACTCTTTAAACGTGCATTTCACTAAGCTTCATCTAAATGCATTAATAGGTCTAAACCTAGTTAACTAGCGGTAATACCTGTATTGGTAATGCAAAACGTTTAAGACTAACTTATCCTGTTTAATGTTGCAACAAAAACTTCACCAAGAAAGGACGAACAGCTTTTTCCATGTACAAGGCTGTACCTATAAGGATGGTTGTAATTAATTAATTAAAACTAGAGATACACGCTACATTTTGTAATGACAGATCTAGTTTAAATGTAATTTATAGTAGGATATTGGCTATACTACCAGATGATGCCCGTAATTATTATTTGTTATACCAAATGAGATGTTTAATTGCAGTAAAAAGTAGCCTATGTCCTTCTTCAGCCAAGAAAGGACAAAGAAACAAATAAATTAAGAAACAAACACTTGCCCATTTATAATATTAGTATGGGGTTCGTACCTGTGGTAGGATAGGGAAAGGGAACTTTCAGTAAAATCAATCCTTATTGGTTATAAAAGCTAAAACTGACGACTGTCATATTATTTTAGGAATAAGATCTTAGATTTTACATAAATCCGGAAATTTCCGGAAACTTCATCTTTTTATTCTAAATTATGTACTTACCAGTTAAAATAATTTCATTACAAAGTACTTCCAAAATATGTATGTTTTACATTCGGGTGTCGAATTTTTATCAAATCCATATTTCGTATTCAAATTGTTCACTCATCGGCTTTTGCCTCTATATTTTGCGAATCACGAATCGCGTCGTCAACGACAAAGACGAATATCCACGAAACTCAAAAAATACAAAAGCGTTTCTAACGGCACTCACGCAAAAATACCGTGTTTAATCAAGCGCACTTGACATTGAAAACAATTGAAAATGGAAGGGAAAAGCAACAGTGTAATAACCGAGAGAGCTTCGTTATCTTCGCAGACGCTGAATAGCCCGTTCGGCGTGCATCCCCCCCTTAATTAAGAGGGACGTCGAGTGGTCTGAAGCATACAATACCGGTTATTTTAAGCCTTGATCGCTCCTGAAACGCTGTAAGGAAGTTTTTGGAATACTTATTTTTTTATTTGCAGAGTTCTATAGAAGTTTTGAATTAATTAAGCGACGTAGACACCGAATAAACGAACCTTATTTAAAACTTTTACTACTGTAATTGGAAAGGTAAAAAAGTATATAACTGATGTACGAAAATATTGAGATATCTTGATTTTAATAACGATCATTAATAGTTATAGTAGATGATATCGTCTCTTAAAAAAGTTTACGGAATATGCTGAAGTTGAGGGGTAGAAAGAATTTGACCCATAGACCTATAACTGTTTACATGCTTTTAGGCAATTACGCGTTTTGTGACCATTCAATTTTATTATTTTTAGAGTATCTTCGCCTAGCGATTCGGTCACATAACTAAATTCTTAACATCATATAATTTACGTCTACTCGATGATTTATTTTAGGCGAAACTTAGTAACTGTACTATGTAAGTGAAACTTAGTAAAATATTAAACTCTTTTTTTCGATTACAATTTTCAGGCCAAAATTAAATAAGTGTAAAGCGCGCCTTACTTCTGTTTCGGCTCTAACCCTCACCTCACTTGTCAGTATTACGCGAAGGTACATTGGAGTCATTGTGTTGTTATAGTTCGGAACTATATTAAACGACTCAACATCTTTTATGTAACTAAAGAAAAACACGAGTTTCCTCTTGTGAGCAACATTTATTTAAGAATTTTAGGAATTTCTATACAAACTTCAAGAACATAGTCTAATACTCCTAAATCGACGGATTTTCGAACTACAATTAACAAAACAGTCTCTTAGCAGATAACTGTTGGTTAAAATAAACATTGAATAAGTTTTAAAAAGCAAATGGATTTCAAATCTTCCGCATATTTAAAACAATAATTCCGTTCCGTTCAAAACCTGCCGACGGAGCAAAATTTTTCAATGTTCTCGGTTCTTGGATATGTATTAAATATGACGTGTGTCATATAATAAAAAACTTAAATATGTGTATAGTATAAAAATATAAAATATATTTCCGTTGTCTGGTACCTGTAACACAAGTACCTCGGGTACTTAGCACGGGGCCAGACTGACATGGTGTGAAGCGTCCACAGAATATTACTATAGGTTTTTTAAACTCTCCTTCATACCTTAAAAACAATTTCAGTCATAAAATAGCGTTAATATTTTACGGCGTGTCAAAATATCTAAGCCTCTACGTGGTTCCTATTGTGTGGCATTCAACACCCAGCACCCATTCAATGGGTATTGTGCATTCACGGCCCGAACCATCATCTCTACCCAAATTGCTTTAACGCCATTTTGGAAAATTAGATAGCGCTTCACTAAAATAAATTGTTTAGGGCCTGTTTCACCACTTCCTGATAGGTATCGGATAAGTTATCCACATCTTATCTGATATAGATGAAGTAAGGAGAATCCGTCGAAAACTCCGGCACTTATCAAAGAGTGGCGAAACAGCCCCATTACATTTTTGTTTAACGATTTTGAAGGAAAAGATTGATAAGAATTTTGTGTGCTTTTTTCACTCACAAACATAACTTTAACTACTTCATTATATACTAATGTGTCTGGGGGGCTATTATGACCATTATAAACCTGTATGGTTCCAGGCAATTTAATATTCGGCCAACGATTGCCTTGTTTTTTCTTTGTATTACAATGTCTTATTAGAATAACAACTAATGAATTTAATTAAATTAATACTAGTTTGGTTGTCTATGAATGGATTTTAAACATGTTAGTGACATTAGGGAACGTCAAACTTGATGTATTTAGTGTCACGTGACTGCTGACTGGCTGGAACTTGGCTGGGAATAAGAGATCAAAATAATCCCCCTGCAACTAAATAGTCTGATGCTATCAGCACTGATAGCGTCAGACTTTATAACTATTTAAGGTATCCTAAACCTTGTAAGTTTAATACACTTTTGTATATAATGGGGCAGTTAAAATTATGTTTTTGTGTGCACAAATAAAAATCTTATGTGACCCCGATTTCTAAATTAGGTTGAGCATCATACGTCTTACTTTCCAGCACATTTATCATACCACAAAAACTAGCGGCAAAGAACAGGTGAAATATTGGACATAATTCCTGAAAAACGCGGTTAGCTCACCGTCGGGGTTGAAAGTTGAAAAATATCAACGGGGTCACATTTTAGGGGGGAAAATCCCCAAAAATATATCAGCGTCATTTCACCCTTTTTGTGGGAGGGTGCGGATTGTGTTAAAATACGGGTACGTTTATAGGCTTAACACTGTAAAGTAAGCTTACAGCTTTTATGTTCACTTGCCTAACGCGATTTCTGTTATTTTCACACTTCGAATTTTCCGTCTCTTTGCCCATATTAATAGTCAGCGCTTTATTCTATTAGCACTATTACGGGTCTACATGTCGAACAAAACATGTATAATGTAGGTATAAAATTAGTTTATTAAGGGCGTGTTTCACCACTTCCAATAAAATGCTTTATTTGGGTAGGCTATCGATAACACACGTGATAGATACAGTAATAAATTCTGTTCTACAACTGTCTGATAAGGAGTCCCTATGCAAGGTAAACTCCTTCGTTCTGGTACTCCGTTCCCGAGTTTTATCAATAACCGGTGAAACTAACCTAACAGTTATAGCTAGTATTATGAGCATAGTCAATAATATAACATAAAGAGTTATATACGTTTTAATACTGCAATTATGCCAAAACATTTCAATCTATTTTAATTTCCGTTTCTTCGTGTACTCATCTCGGTGCACAAAAGCTGATGGAAGAACTCCTTAACTTTTGAAATCTGATTCAATATGTAACAAGGCGCCATGCATACAAAACTCAATAAGTACTTAAGATGTCAAGAGGTTCTTCAGACTCCCCAGCTTTGAGGCAAGTCTTAAAAACTATCGGAAATATACCCACGTCACCTGTGCACTAGTGACGACTATTGATAACTTTTGCTTACGAGATGTACCTTAGTAAAAACTAAAGCTGCACTGTTTTTTTGTAAATTGTGTTCTAAAAAAAAAATATGTTTCACTCTGTTTATGGTAAACGTTACGTAGTACGTGTGGAAAATATATCTCTATATCTAATTGATATTAGGCCACCTAAAACTACGACGATACGCATTGTTTTGAAAATATAATAGAGTTAACATTGCTAAAATAGATTAGCACTGAGATCCAAAAACTTCACCCTTTTAGCAGTTAGAAGAATTCATTTTTAAGTTATCATGACTAATGAGATACATCTATAATATCTATCTGGAAAAGGTTTTATTATAGTATTTGTACTTTTATTCTGTTTGTATATTTTACCTTGTATATTTTCCTTCCTGACTATACAACTCCAGAACGTACGAACCGATTTTGATGGTTATACATTCGTTAGAAAGGTCTAGGGCTCTTTGATATTTATCGCAATAAATTTTAGATTTTTTTTAAGGAAAAGCAGGAAAACAGGAAAAAAACATTTTTTACATACAGCGCCATCTTCGATACATAGTATTGGACTACAACGGAGCCAGTACGTGGTTTTACGCGACTTTTGAAGCGAAGCCGCCGGCAACTGCTAGTGATATAATAAAAATGATGCGTACATAAATATCTAATATTCCTTTAAGAAATAAGGGAATTTCAATGAGCTTTAGCGGAGACTCGAGCCACGAAAGTCTTCTTTAGTCTTGAAAGACTCGGACTAAAAGACAACGCTAATTTAAGACTCCTGTCATTGAAAGCTGAGAAGCTCCATAAAGCTCGTTTCGAATTGGCTTCCTTTGCTATATTGCAATTTATGGAATACTCATTTTTAATTTACTTTGATATTCAATGTATATTGATCGTTATAATTTTATTACAGGATACATTCACCGTAAATCAATAATTGCAAAGTGCAATGTATCTTTTATCTATAAAATAATTGGTTTATGCTATTAAATATAATGCAGTAAAATTAGTATTATATAAATACTCAGAGATATATTTACGACTATATACTTTATATACTCGACAACAGTTTTGAAAACAGCGATGTGAGACTGGTTATTGTGATGATATAATGATAGCAAAAGCGCTCAAACTTCTGTGAAAAACATGAAAAACGTTAATATCTACTTATGTATTTTATACTAGTTAGTGCCCGCAATTTTCCCGGGATAAATAGTATCCTTTATGTTGCCCAGGCCTAATAGCTATTAAACAAAAAAAGTTTATTCAAATTCGTCTAGTAGTTCCGGAGATTAGCGCGTACAAACAGATAAACAGACAAACCGACTATAATTTTTTTTGTAGATTTGAGTGCTTTTACTGTTCCTAAGCCCCCAGATTGTAAAAATATTAACTGTACAGAGAATTTTACTGATTTATTATATGTATAGATAAAGGCCCGTCATTGTAGTCAGTGCTTAACACTAAGAGCATGATCAAAAAATGTTGAGATTCTGTTTCATTCATAAAGGTCTTTTTATGAATAAAAACAGCATATTAAACATTTTTGATCGCGCTTTTAAGTACTAAGCGCTGAGTATTAGTACCAGTTTATTGATTATTGATTAATTTTTTAATTGTTGATTAATTTTATTTCTTTTGTTATTTTGATGCTATTTTCACCCAATTACAATAATAATTTGACTGTAATAGATATCTGTAATGATATTCTCTGTCGGAAGTCGGTCAGAGTAAGGTATCTTAAGTAGGTAAATTACTAATAAGCATGCTATGGCTTCTTATGGTGTGTCCAATTTCTTGGGTCATTCGGATATGCCTAATTAGATATTGAAAACTACTTCCTGCTTCCTCCTTTATATTAAATATCTACATGTAGTTCAAAATGAAGTGGACGTTTAATGACTCCAACGTATTTTTCAAAACTTTCCAACTAGTTACTATTTAGTAATTTTCACTTTTTTTTTTTTGGAATAACTATGTTTGCAACTTCGTTCGCGTAACGTAATGTTACTGACGAAGCTGCTGGGTAAAGGAAATGCTGGATACGTACACTGTTAAAAATTTCCATAGTAAATTTACTAAATTTGTGTAGGAAGTTTTTACGCACCACATTTTTATAAATGTAAAACTCAGTCATGCAATTTTACTACACAATTTATTACAGAATATTTGTAAAAAAATGCTACCTACTTCGTATTTGAGCTATTACAAAATGTAATATTATATCAAATGCGTGTTTCTATCCAATACAATACAATTCCAATAAAATACAAGATTTTGTAATTTTAGGATGCATTCGCGTAGTAAAATTGTAATAAATTTACAAAAATTTTTAATAGTGTAGAGAAAAGGGTTGATTAAGGCAAAAGGCATACAGACCAAGGCTTTACTCCGACAAAAGAAAGAAGTTCTGAAATCTTCTTTAGATACTAATTTGTATTGTTTTATGCAATACGATTTGACAAATACTTAAGTTGAGTGTGGACTTTTCAATTACAAACTTCTTGTGCATCAAGCTCGTGTCTCCAATCAAACTGACCTCACTGAGGCTTCTTCGAACTTATTAAGGCGAGTGTCTCTTACGTTCGAGACAAATTTCAACGACCTTAATTTATACTTTCGTTTGAAAAATGTTTCAATTACTCTCTACAACAGGGCGATATGGGGCGCTTTATTAAAACTCCTTGATTGACGACCTCTCCTCGTGATAGAAATAAGGGTCAGAAACAATTCACTAAAACGAGACACGAATTTTTTTACAGGAATTTACAATTATCATAGGCTTACGTCAAAATATGATTGCCGTTGAAGCCGTTGATTAGATAAACCCTGACCAAAAAACCTGAGAAGCTATTATTATCAACAATACATAGACGGCCGCTCCGCATTTAGAACGTGTATGTATTTCTACGATCGACGTCGAATGTGTATGCTATAGATTACTATACGAGTATTTTCACAATCAAAAGTGATATTCACGATTAGCCAGCATGACCAGTAAAGGATTGACATTTTTATTAGTGTAGGCCCTGGCCTACTTTACCTGTAAGGTTTTATTTCTGTCGTCCTATGTACCAACAAAATTCGCTGCCTTCCTAGGAGGGAACGACGCTGTCGCCTTTTCCTTAAAGGTTTCCTTATAGCTTCCTAGCTACAACGGCTATTTGTAAATGCAGGCCTGTAACTCTACCATGAGTTTGAAGCTATAGTATTTGTCGATACTCGATAGCGACTTCGGAATTTTTTAGCTTGGCAATTTTAGTTTCGCAAGTGACCGCTAGGGGCGCCGTTAACACTTTTCATGCTAAAAATTTACGTATCAAGTGTCGACATATACTATTGCTTCAAACTCACGGTAAAGCCATTGATCGCGACCCAATATAGAGCGTTTCGAAAATAACCTAAAAATTGTCATCTCAAATTCATGTCTCTTATGCATTGTCACGAGCCGCCTCGTTACCTCTCGTTTCTGTGTGGCCTTACCTTAAAGTGAGATCAGTTTGAATAAGCCTGTTGAGATTTGGGGTGCATTAAACAGGACACTTGAGTTATTATCTGAGGTCAGGTGCGTACGACTACGGTAATAAGGCACAAAAAAATTGTTTCATGAAATATTAATTAAGTACGTATTCAATTTAAATAATTTTGTATTTTTTAGTATAAATAGATGAAAATCTTTGCGAAATATCCAGACCTACTAACGTTATAAAAGCAAAAGTGTGTATGTCTGTAAATTTACTTTTTGTTAATCGGATTTTCATTAATTTTAGTATGTAAATGAAATCCCGGATAGACACAGGGCAACAATGCTGCAGTCCCACAGCGCAACAATTTTTTTGGGCTACATAATACACCAAAAAAATATTTAACGATTTACCCCCTTGTTCATAAAAATATTCAAATAGGGCTTAACTAATCAAGATTCGCAGTCCTTTTCTGGAATATTAAAAACGTCACACGACAAAAAAGGACCGCGAACCTTGATTATTTAAACCACAAAATAAATTAAAGTACTGTTAAACACTGTTTAAATTATTTTATATATAATGGGGTTAAACATTTCAATGTATCAATGCAGTCAGATAAGTTGATCACGTTCATTAATTTTTGTAATTATCAACAAATTACAGTTAAGCCTGGGTCCTATATAGAGTTCTTAAGGGTGACTGCTCACAGACGACACAACAGTCTTTTGTTTAATGCAGTATTATATATAGAGCTGCGCACACTTCTAACAAGAACTACATGGACTAGACTGCTTCTGGCCGCATAGCGTGAAATCAGTCCTATAGTCACTAAAATCTGACTAATTACAGTTTTGTGACAGTTATGCGGAAAACATACCGATCAGACGCGACTTACGGACGAGAGTTACAGCCACGATCTAGATAATAATTGTACATTGAGGTGTGCAAACTATAAGGCGTAAGTCGCGGACGTTTTGTATGGGCTGTCAACCGCGTCCGAACAGTTTTTTTAGCTAAATAGTACAAATAATTTATCCCTTGAGAGTCGATATCGAATAAATTGATAGTTATGAGCAGGTCGATCGATTTCTCGTCGATTTTTATTTCAGGGAAAACGCTCAAGGAAAAGCACCTTACGCCGTTTCTCCACCAAAACCGTCAACCGAGAACGAGATTATTTCAGCCCTATAAAATGCAACTTTATGGTCTAGGCTATAAGTTTCCTTTTTTAGCGACGTTTCTCTATCGTCAATGCCGTCGCCGTCATTTAAGGCGTAGAAAAAAGGAAAATGAAACCTGTACTCTATGTCATAAAGTAGCATTTTATCCGGCAGCAATATTCTCGTTCCCGGTTGACATTGTTGGTGGACAAATGGCCTTAGGGGTTTATTGGCCACCAGCCGAACCATTAAAACCACTTGCGGTTTGCTAGCAGATTCGTACGTCGATCTCTTTTGTGCATTCCGTGTACGACGTATGAATACGAGTATGTATGATCGGATCGGCCTGCGATCGGTCCGACCAGAGAAATCGGCACAATAGGGCAGTTTTTCCATATTGTCTGTCTTCTGATTCCTCTCTGAATATTGCCGATAGACTTATATTTTTTTTAATGAATACAATTGCCACTATTAGCCATTATAATTGTCATTATTATTATTTTATGAAAAAAAAGAAAACATAGTCCAAAACATCTCCTATGTTTTTTTTTTTCATAAATTAATTATAAAAAGAGATTTTAGCTGCGTTCAGTTGTCTCTATCGCGCTCTGCGGTCTCCCCGGCTTGTGGTTAGAGACAGCAATAGATATTACGAATACCTATTTTTCATTTTTGCCGCTGGTGTATCCTTTTAAGATAAACGATAACCTTAAAATAACTCATACGAATGTTGGATGAGGTGTAGTATTAAATGAGTTTAGCGGTAATTTGTTAGCAATTTCCGTTAATACGAGGACCGGTCGCACCCGCGTTTACCTGCACGCATATTTATTCTATTTGGTCGTTAGAGTTCCTTGGGCGCTACAAAATCTCTTTTGAAAGGACTACAGCAAAAAATTCCATTTTTTTTCATTGACTATTTTCATTAAGTGCAACTGTGCAAGTACACAAGCACTTACAACAAGCACTTCGTGAAATAAAGAGACCCACAGAGTTTGTATTTTCCAGTTTTAAATAAAGATTTACAACAAATCAAGTTTTAAGAAGTGTAAAACATATTATCTTTTAAGGCCAAAACTTCTTATAATTAAAAACTTTTTGTCATCCCATTTATCTCCTGAATAAAGTTTAGAATCTACATTTTACTTTACTACGAATTTTTTTTTGGTTTTTAATCGGAAGATTAGATTAGACTATATAAGTAAATATTCTTTAGTTGTCTTATTTTGTTTTGATATAAAAGTTTGTTTGTTTAGATTTTCGTGCATCAATCACGCCGAAACGACTGAACGAAATAAGGTGAAATTTAGTATACAAATAGGGTATGAGCTGATTTCAATTTAAGGATATTTTTAATTCCGATTGAATTATTAACGAATCATTTGTACGCGGGAAGTGAGTGAACGCTAGTTTGATATAGATTCATTTAATTATTTTTTGTTAATTTTCTTATTAGGCGTACAAATCAAATATATTGTATACGAAACCCATTATCCTATAATCCCGATCGCACTCCAAAGTACTCAAGTTTTTATCCTTCACCATCTCGGAGCCGGTTTGAGCCCTATTTGGTTAACCGACAGTTACGCACGGCTGCGGTCCTGTGGGATTTCTTATATTGTCATACCACTACTCAATACACTTTTTGTTGGCCATTCAAGTAACTGCAGTAAGGCTGTGTATACTTGTATCGAGAAAAGATCTTTCTTGAGTGGATTAACGCCCAGTCTCCGAGATTTCACCCGAATGCCATTAACGGACGATTATGTTGTTATAGTCTTTATACGTGATAGCGCAAGCGGAACTGGAACCTTGGTATTTAAAAAACATTATGAATGGTTCTTGCATTTTTTTTAATTACACTTTTTGACAGTTTATATTTTCAATTGTGTTGTTGAACGACGAACTTTTTGACGAAAGCAAACCAAAAATATCAATGAACAGATAAAGTCATGTCTATAAGTAAAATAATTCATAACATCTAAAATATTTAAAAAGACTCCGAATTATAAGCATTACTAATTATATAAACATACATAAAATTTTATCACAGCATTATGTATTCAGACATAGATACTGCACTGGTAAAATGTTATGTAAGCAGAAAAATATCTTCTTGTTTTTACGATCCACTCTTTATACGAACGCAAGGATTTCTTACGCAAATGCATAGTGATACGAGTTCCATACATAAAGCCAAGTGCTTATTCAAATACAGATGTCGCTGGGCTCTGTAGGGACTGGAACGGTTTGAGAGAAAAACAACCATCCATTTATACACATCCGGAGATCTTAAGGCCAAAAAGGTCCTAACAGCAATATTGCAATGGAATTGCTCTGCAATTTATTTAGTACATTTTGCTAAAAAATAGAATAGTTTTGAGTTATTTCAAAATTAATTTAAATTGATCGTAAAATTATTTTTTTGTAAAATTAATAGTTATTTGCAATAAAAATGACAAAATGAATTGCACTTAGCAATGTTGCAAAGTATACTTTTTAGGCCCGCTTGTCGCATTGAATTTTTCAATATAGTATCGTGGTTTCTTTATAGAGCTGGTTTAAATAGTGTATAGAATTTGAATTTAAAGTTTACCATAACTGTTTAATTAGAGCATAGAGAAAAATATAATATGTAATAAATACGAGAACAACAGCTTTACAAAACAGTAATATTGGCGAAACTGCGTTTAGCAAAATGAAACTTAATATGAATTATGTACAGTGTAGACCTTACAGCAAAAGGTGCATTCACAGTTGCCGTCTAAAGAGTGGCACCGGCAAAACCGCGCTTTAGCGCTATTTCGCTCCTAGTCGCTCCGAGACCCCGATTTTAAATTTGTACGTTTTATTTTCCAACACACTTGATTTCGTTTTAAGTTGTTTTGTGTCTTGGTGCCATTATTTTATTCAATTTTGAAGGGATCTGTGTTGTGCAATATTAAATATTTGATCGAAGACTTTTATCTAACACATATCTATACTTGAATCGCAGATTTTTAAGGATCATCATCCATCGTTATCTTGAAGCATTTAGATAGCTATTGAAAGCTTATAAGCTCTTTCTGCTCGCCTTCACGTAGTTAAGAGGCTACTGTGATAGATTATAGCGATAAACCTCCAATGCAGGTAAGGAGACTTAACGCAACCATGTTAGAACAAGTACCAAGTGAGTAGTAGCAGCTAGTCGGGTGAGTACCGGTGCATGTTTATCAGGTATTTGATCTAGGAACAAACTTGTGCTCTATCGGTTAAACGCAAATAGAGTGAAACCTCTATCTACTCGGTAGGTAGTGGGAGGCCTAGATTATAATATAATATCTATATAATATAATAATATCTATGGACTCTTCACACCACGTCAGTCTGGCCCCGTGCTAAGTACCCGAGGGATTTGTGTTACAGGTACCAGACAATGGAAATATATTTAATACTTTTTTTTTATACTATACACATTTTAAAGATTTTTATTACATGATACACATCCAAGACCCCGGAACATTGAAAACCTTTTGTTCCGACGGCGGGATTCGAACCCGCGACCCCCGGCTTAAGCTACCAACGCGCTTACCAACTAAGCCATAGAGGTCGTCAGATTCTTATGCTATTGCTTGTTACGAGAAATTTCTCTAAGATTTTGCGCCTAAGTATTAAAAATCTATATTCATTATAAAGAAAAAAAAATAAGTTATTGGTAAGCTTATACTTGTGTAATAAATGATTGGTAATTTTTTCGAAATATAAAGTATCCTTATGTCTCTCACCGGGACTCAAAGTATCTCAGTACCAAATTTCAACGAACCCTGTTCAGCGGTATCGGCGTAAAGAGGTAACAGACAGACAAACATCATGGATGTACTTATCTCTGTATATCCCAGTAGCCCCTTGAATCCTGATCCTTATTTCTAACGCTCTATAAAGCTAGCTATTTCATGATCGGTTCGCTGAATTGGAAAATGGTTTTCCACGCGCTTACAAGTTTATAAATTGTATCATTATATACCTGGACTACTTTTATATACAATCGGGATACACTGGGATTATTTCTATAAGGTTTCACGGGCTTTTACGCTTAAAGAAGTTCTATTTCTCCGAACTTTTTTGATCAGTCTTATACTTGATGCGGTAATAAGTTATATATCATCACTTATCAGGTATTGAAAACTGGTTCTTTGTCAAATGGAATCCATTCTCGCTATTATAAGATACAATACAACAATTTTAAAGACGGACTGTATGTGATACAGATGTGACCAATTAGAACATCTGAACTCTGCAAATAGCTTTGGATTTTTGTCAGTGACTTATCCATGCTTGTAACAAAACTTTTATAAGCTACTTCTAAAAATCATCGATACTCTCTTAGTAGTTGACGCGGAGTCTTTCTAATATGTATAGATAGACGCACACCACGACAGATTGGTCCCGTGGTAAGTACCCGAGGGACTTGAATTACGGGTACCAAATAACGGAATATATTTTAAACTTTAATACTATACACCTATCAAATCGAACCCGCGATCCCCGGCTTCAGTTACCAACGTCCTTACCAACTAAGCCACATATGTCGTCAAAAAATTTAAAAAAAAAAAGCATTCTAAAAAGAATATTTTACAATACTCTTTCAATTGCATTAAAAAGGCCTTTAAGGGTTATTTGATAAAACTTATACTAAATAGCATAAAATAAAACTACAACACACAAATAAAGTAATAACACGTGGGTTTCACCGGGAGGCAGTCACACAGGCAACATGGGGTAAAAAGCAAACAAAAAGGGCCAGGTTTTGATTTAAGCTGGAGGGCCCTTCATTTCAGCTCGGCCACATAATGAAACACATCACCGAACTCCATTGAGTGAGTCTCTTACACGAAGTTTTTGTTGTTTCATAATGAAATTGGAGTCAACGAAAGGTTGGAATCGAAGTAAATTGGAAGTATTGTGACATATAACACTATATAATAATATGAATTGTTTCTTAAGAAGTACACGAGACCACTTTTTAAAGCCAGGATAGTAAACAAGCTAAATGTCTAAAAACAGAAAACCCGACCGCAGGGACCATTGCAATTTAAACATCAAGTTATGTATGTTTCTAGAATGGCTATTTAAAGCTTATAATTTTTAAACCCTACTCGACCTAAATGGCCGGAAAAAAAATGTTGGAACCTGACAATATTGACTTCAAAATCGACCATTTTGATTTTTTGATTTTTTAATATACCCGGTGTCACTTGCGCTATTAAGACAAATCTAACGTACCTCATACGTTAAAACCCATAACAAAATAAGGCCCATAAAAAAATAGAACGTGCCAAACAATTATACTTACATACTAGTTGACCCCGCAGACGTTGTCCTGCCGAGCAATTATGTGAATCTAAACCATTCTCAGATCCCCTCGAATACACACAAAAAATTTCATCAAAATTGGTCCAGTCCTTTAAGAGAAGTTCAGTGACATACACACTCACAGAAGAATTATATACATAAGATATACATACATACATAAAAACTGGCCTCGTGTATTAGAGCTTTAGAGCTTAAAGTAAGTTGCGCTTTAAGAAATCTCTAGATTTCGTAATATACGAAAAAGATATATCCAACATTTTTAAGAATGTTCTATATATTCCACTTTCAAGGAAGTAAGATGAATCTCTTTGCATATCTCGAGTCGAGTCTGGACTATTTGCCGTATTACAAAGGGAACGCCGAGCGTCCGAATAAAAGTAAATTGTTTCGTACGTTTGATAGAAGCTAGCAGATATTGAAAAGAATATTCGGGAAGCAGAGTCCGGGGGGGCTGCGTCAGGCCCGCGCCTGGGCGAAATTGCTACTACTTCAATAAAATTTAACGAAACTCCACTACAAGTATTGCGCAATGTAAAAACAATAAATTCTACTATTGATCTTACAATAATGAAGAAATTGCTTTTATTGTCTAGGGTCCGTATCAATAGTCAGCTCTTAGTACTTAAGAACATGATCAAACATTTTAAATTGCTTTCTTCTTCGTAAAGAGACCTTCTTCTTCTTTTGTAAGGATATTTAGGGGGCAAGCGACCAGACGGGTTACCTGATGGAAAGCAACTGCCGTCTCCCATGGACATTCGTAACATCCGGAGAGTCGCAAGTGCGTTGCCGGCCATTTATGAGGGAATTGGGAATGCGAATAGGGATTAGGGAAGTTGGGCCATCGGTAAACTCATTCACTGGATAAAACACAGCACAATGGCGTTTCACGCCAATTTTCTGTGAGGCCGTGGTATCACTCCGGTCGAGTCGGCCCATTCGTTCCGAAGCATGGCTCTCCAACGGTAATGAGCATCCGTATTATGTACTTGAGGTCGGAAAATGTCTTACCCCGGTGGAGGCGTGTACCCTCCACCGGAGTTCGAACCTGCGCCCTCTCGAGTGCGAACCAAAGGTCCACTAGGCTACTGACGCTCATAAAGCTTCATGAAAGAAAACAGCATCTCAATATTTTTTGTATTAAGACCATAAATAATTACAAGCCTAAGCCACTGAGAGACATGAAAGACTTGAGACGACAAAAAAAGCTACAATTCGATATTCGTTGACACCTACAAAAACTGCAAGACTTTCAAAAAATATATACTCTTTTTATTAATATTTAAAACAGGAATAGAATCCGTTTACAACTTTAAGGAAATAAGGAGAATATGTAGTGAAGTGATGATGTTACTTAGCAACTACAAAGAACCCTTATGACGTATTAAGCCATTGCTAGGTATTTTAATCCGACATGTCTCGAGCTCTTGCTGAAGATCCAAGACTTTGCAAAGCAAACACTACACTCCCCTATTTGATAGTCTGTGTAGAGAGATCAAGCGGCCGGTTTACTTGTTAGTCTGACAGTTTACGGATTAGCGGTAGGGATGAAGGGAAGCCGCTTTTGAAATGCCTACCCCTTCGTATTCAGGTACGATACAAGCTTAGGTATTGAATATCGTTTAGCATACATACATACCTCTTTTTATATCTTTTTATACTAATATTATTTATTACGCATATTTCCATCAAAGTTTTTGAAATTTTGGAATCAAACTTTTTATCATAAAAATAGTTAAAAGGCTTTTATAATGATCACGAGAAACTTTACCAATTTAATCTCAAACCTTTCATAGAGTGAAATGAGAAAAAATGCGAGATACTGAAGCTTCACACCTGTCGGAAATACATCTATTGAATCTTAAAAGGAACTAGCAAAACATTATAAACAACAGAATTCCAAAAACGTATTACATGTGTAAGCAACTACTATCCAAACAGTACATATCTGGACGCTGCTGTTAAGCATTTGTGTTATCACAAACACAAAAATCAGTTTTTGAGTTATGAATGCAGTATTAATCTTTTTTCTTAATGAATAGTACTGCAAATAACTGAAAATCTGCTTTTTGTTGGCTAATCTACAAATACTTAACAGCGTCTACCTATCTATGATACACTGAACATTCATAACAATCCCGAATTCACAATTACTCTTTCATTAAGATATTTTTGTTTATTACCAACCAACAGCATAAAATGTGTGCGAACTGAGCTCTGGAGGTCCAAACCAACTAGCACCAGACTAGTTATAGCCACGATTAAACTACCTAGGTCTTAACCAGAACACTATCTTAGACCCTTTCGAAAAAAAAAAGCTCCGGAGGCGTTCGAATTGACTCTATAATTAAGTGTCTGTCCTAAGGGGCTTATTTCCACCACCACCGTAATGTCGGTCGCATACATTATAGTTTAGGTTAGTTCGAGCTTAAAATTAAAGACGCACGAGTTTACGAGTTCCCTAATTGAAGCTCTCGCGGAATATCTTAGTCCCAATTCTCGTGTTTGACTTACGGCCGCGCTCAGAGATAAGTTAAGATTTTGATACTAACTTAATACTCTCGATTTAACTACAGTTAAGTAATGTCATTAACGGCCGTAGCTCAGAAAAAATTAATCAATGTTAAGCTAAAAACAGACTATCGGTCGCGACTTACTGACGCGGCTGACAGCCCAGACAAAAACGTCCGCGACTTACGTCTTATAGTTTGTACACCTCAATGTACAATTGTTATCTAGATCGCGGCTGTCAGTCGCGTCCATAAGTCGCGTCCAAGCAGTTTGTTTTCCGCTTTATCGTTGAATTTAATGAAGAGTTTTACAGCGAATGTGTTTGACTTATGTTAAACTCTTCGTTTAGTTACAGTTAAGCAATAAATATGTATGTACCTACGCCAGTTAGTGCGAGCATTACTCTCTATTTTTTTCATGACACACGAAACTAACACCAATAAAGGATGTATTCTGGACAGCAGAATCTGGGGTTGGTGATAAAGCGGTTTCACAGCAGAATCTTTAGCTGTGTCACGTCGATAAAACAAATAGTAAAACTTTCGATCAAAATAAAAGTAAATTACGGGAAATTGAAAAAGAACGATTATCAAAGCAATTACTATAAATTCAACCCTGTAAACAGCGTTCTGAAATTAACACCCAAACGTTGCATTGGGTCGCCACGTACACTCTACTAAATAAATTTTATGTTATTATCATTTTACCAACGGAGAGCAAGTTTAATTTGCAATTATGTATATTTGTGTTCATTCAAGATTATTATTTTAAGTCATATTGCAATTCTTAAAAATGTGTGTGGTAAAGTATAAAAGTAATAACTCAAACTTTAATCATTCTTATGTATATGGCAACCAATGGTTATATTCCTTTTTTTTTACATTGAAAATATCCTTATAAATTATCTATTTTAAATTATTTTTTATTAATATTAGACAGATGAAACGATATGAAACATTAATTCAATGAAGAGTTTGACATATTATAATGCACACTGTTAAAATGTCCATAGTAAATTTACTAAATTTGTGTAGGAAGTTTTTACGCACCACATTTTTAGAAATGTGAAACTCAGT
>JAOTAV010030230.1:0-20289 GCA_026546445.1 Cyclargus thomasi
TGAACGTCGAGACTACGGCGCCTACCACCGGTTCGGGAACTAACCCGGCGAGAAGAACCGGCGTAAGAAACTCGCATTCTAATACACATGAAAAGACCCGACAGCTGATGACATTATGGGTGTCCTATGATCACGTCAGCTACAAATCAAAATCGGCACAACAGAATGAATTAATAGTTACTATTAGTCTTGACAGTTGTGTGTCTGCATACACCTACACAGGAAATGCCAAATGTTACACCTTAATATGCTTAAGGATAAGAAAATGCGATTAGAATAAGTATCTGGCATATTGTCACATCAGCTGTGTTAGCATAGTGTTAGTACACATCCGAAAGTATAGAGATTTTGACAGTTTTCCGCGGTAAGCTTACAGTTTTCTACCGTCCTCATCGGAAAAAGAAAATTTTACTTCTTATCAAAAGTATTTAGTAGAGCATGGCAACTATTAGAACCTGTGGTACTATTACCGTTGCTATGATGGGAGTTTCGATGTTTTGTCGACATTTAAACTTGATTCGAGGCGTAACTCCATGATCGGTTATAAGAAATGTTCACATAGAAAGAAACTGCAATTATCTTTCTCCGAAGTATCGACAGAGGACACTATGCTAACCACGTTGGAGTAATTATATCATCGTCTATTCTGTATACTATTTATTTATAATTTAGGTTTTTCAAGCAAAGGTACCTTTACTTGAAAAACCTAAATTTGAAAACTCTTCCATTTGTTAAAGCGAAATGTAGCCTCTTCAAGACAAACAAACACAAAATATAGATAATATTCAGTCTGAAAAAAGAAATGAAAATTTACTAATTCAAAACGAACAAATAAAAAAAGAATATGCAAAAGGCTTGAGCCACTTAGTGCATTGTTATAGTAGTCATATATCACCATGCAAGTGACGGCACTCCCCGTCTCGCCAGGGGGGGTAGGGCTAAGGGCGCCGAACTCTAAGCTTTTGTACAGTACATTAGAATTAAAAAAAAAGTTGCCAGCAAACTTTCTATCCCTTCTTCTTTCTTTTTTTTTTAAGTTCTTAGTTTAGATAGAACTAACTAAAACTTTATAGTAATTAGTAAGGACAGAACCGCTAGACTCTAGCCTTATAGGTCCTTACTACGGTATCGAGACCGGGTTTACCCGGAACTCAAAAACTCGGGAAAACACGGGTTTGAAAAATAGAAACCCGGGTTTTTCAAATTTTTCGGGTTTCTTTTCTTTTACGATACTTTGTTACTAAGATGCTTTAAAAATACTTTTTTCTTTAACTAAGAAATTTCTTGATTCGACAACTTTATTTAGTATTATATTTCTTTTATCGACAACATTTTAATCTACCGTGTTTTCGCTACCACAGAAGTTCACAAATATAACGTAGTATCTATGTTTAAAAAATTAAACGATTCGTAGCTTATTTTCAAGTATAAAACGGAATTATGCAATAGTCAATTTTGTTTTTATCGCTTTGTTAAGTTACGTTTACAGGTGTTGATTATTTAGTTTTTTAAATTGATTCTTTGTATCTGATTGATATTGAATTGAGCATTATGACTTATGAGTGATTGTTTAAATTCAAGTTTAGAAAATTAAGATTTTTAGCGAACGAACGGACGTTGTTCGTAGAGTCCACATCCTGAGGATGCCCCTGTGTTGGGGCGAAACGCACGTCGAGGTTCTCAATCCGCATTTTTACTTGCAAGTTGAGGTTAATTTTCGCGGAATATTGCTAAATATCTTAATTTTCTAAACTTGAAGCTATAGATTTCCGCAAAGTAACGCCTGATTCTATTAAATATTGTTGAAATATTTAATAGAATTAATCTCTTTTTTTGCTCAAAATATTTATGACAATATTTTGAGAAAAAAATGAGATCAATTTTTTTATTATATTTTTTCATTCTTTAACACTAAGTACTAGAGTTGCAGAAAAACGATATTCCAGGTTTTATTTAACAAAAAACCGAAAACCCGTGTTTCTAAAAATGGGTCCGGGGTTCGATGCCTTAGTCCTGACTCCTGAATAATTTATGACTACGAGCTCTTTGTCTAACAAATTACGCGTTATGTATGGAAGTTATTTTATACACTGCAATAAACTATATTCACGAAACTGCCTTAGAATGACTAAGACGTAATAGCATCGTGAAATCTTTATAATGCAACTACAGTCCGAATAATATTGCATGTAAAACATGTATCATCTTTGTCCTTCAAGGCAGCATGAGGAAGATTTTTATTTTTTGCATGCCATGAATCTCTTTCTCATCTCAGGAGAAAGAGTTTAATGGCATCCAGGAAACATTAGCGAAGTAGTCAGTAAAACTAGTCTTCTACCTCTCCTATTCTTTTAGATTAATTTCTTTGCGATACCCAGACGGATTTTGCTTGTCCCCTCGTGCTTCCTAAGATCATGCCATAGGTAATGGTTCTTGTTTTTGGTTTATGGCTATCATTGTTGATTGTGGGAATGTGTGTTGGGTAAATTCAAAATTGTCAATTAAAAAAATATAAAGTCAAGAGTTTTCGAATTATTGTGTTACGAACTTTACACGTCGCGATTCAAACACTACGCGTAAAATTGTTGTTTTTTGGTGGAAAGTACAGTAATATAATAATGCGGATAACTAACATTTTGCAACCATCTAGTATAATTACTAATTTTTTACCATGCCATACCATTTTTGACAAATTTTGTAACTTTTCTATCTTGTTATCTACCTAGTGTATCTATCTAGCTATACATCAAAACCATTTTTTCAGGTCCAAAAGCATCCATTAGTGCAAAGTCGGGAGTTTTCTTAAAATGTTAGTTATCTGCTTCTTCCACTTATGTCTTCAATTAAGATGTATTACGTCGTTCTTACATGATTTTAACCCATTTTCAACGACGCTACGTTCTAATGGCTAAGAACCGATCTCGAGTTCGATTTTTAAATAAACCAAAATGTGGATCATATCTCTATGTCCGCTCTTAGATATTTGAATTTCGTATCCCTGCTCCTGCCTCCTAGAGAACATGAATAATTAGGTCAGGGTTAAATCGATATCGCGCTGTTTGATAAAAGAGTCATACGGCTGACACTCATCTGTTACGGCGGTAAGGCAGGACTAGTTTTTAATTGAGCCAAAAAAAATAAGTCAAGTACCAAAACCGATAGTTACAACAAATAATGTGTTTTGATGCAACATTTGCGCGAAATATTTAAGATATAGCAAAATGAAGACAAGATTATGTTTGGGATTTTATGAGGCTTTTTTTATTCAATCCTTTAAAAAAAAATTGCGCGCCTTTCGATAAAATTATTTAAAACGCCTAAAGATAGGACCTGTAGTGCCGTCTATGCCAAAAGTGTAGTAATATTAAATCAGATATTAAAATTAAATTAATATCTGATTATTTCGAAATATAAACAAGAGTCCATTTAAAAGCTAATTGCTAACAATGAAATGTTTTAATAAATCTCTGGGTCATTTCATAGAATGACCAAATAAACTACCTGGAGACCCCCTTGTATTTACACAATAGGTACGCACGTACGTTGATAAATAAACATTAATTGTCAGCAAATTCTGATTTCTTTAATATTTAACAAAGCATCGAAAGGTACACGTAGTTTAATTTATTCTTCATATATTTTTATAGTATTGTTTAGTTAAATTGCGTATAAAATAAAAAACCAGTTCAACTTACAACTTACCTTATCGCTGAACAACATACACCTCTTTTTTAAATCAAAACTCGTGTTTAGAAAACATTAAAATTGATGTAGAGTTCCTTTGTTTGTGTAAACAAGTTACGTTGATGCACTCATAAAATAACTTCACGTAAAGATTGACGATATTTGTTCAATAATATTCCAAATAATAGTCACTGGCACATAAACTTCATCAGCTGTTCACAAATTTAGTAAGGCGCGCCATTTAGTGCATCGAAAATCTTGCAAACACTCTGAAATTCTGTAAACGAATGACAAGAGAATGTTTACATCAATACATCGCCGATTGCACAGTCGCAATACTGGCCTCCGTCCTCCGTCCTCACGCACACACACGCATTGGTCCAAAGACAACATTAGTCTTTACTACTTTAGTCTATACTCGCTGAATAGCAGGAAACTAAGGGGAATGGCACTATCAGGAAATGTTCAATTCAATATCACATTTTATGGCCACAACAAGTACACGAAAACTTAATCATGCATACAAAATCACTATCCAAACATTTTTTACTGCATCATCGAGAGACTAAAAATGTCGCGGCGACATTTATCTCATATCTGCTCGTTTAAATCCATCTTTGTTTTTAGCGTTTGCACTCTGCGCAGTGCTCGTGTCTTTTATTTCAAAAGTCGCCGTCGTTGGACAAACACAAACTGTGGTATGTGATATTGTGACTTTCCAAAACTCAGCAAGATAGGCATTGGGAGATGCGACTTAGGATGGGAGAGTGAGCTATGAGCATACTGCTGTGCCGCATGCTAGAGACCGACCGAAAATATGTTGCATGCATGCATGCATGCATGACACCCGCAACTCCTTAGCGCCAACTTTTATGTATCACGCGGGAACCATATATTTTTTCGACATAAAAGTATTCATCAGATCATTCTGGGATGTGTTATACGATTTTGCTTACTGATTGATTATCCTGCTAGTTTGCCAAACATGTTCAAAGAAAGTACTCAACTCACCTACGAATAAATGTTAAGTTGATAGTAATTTATGTTTGCCACTTGAGTCTATGATTATGAATGTAAAGTAACATAATTACTTTTAACCGTTTTGCTCTTTGGTTTTGCTACAAACTACAGAACTTTTTTGTTCGTTCATATAATTTTCTCCATTATTTCTTTTTTTTTAATCCAGACATTATCATTTTTTAATGAAAACCAGAGATAAAATACATTAAGAGCCTCTTTACACTAAGCGGATTTGGTATGGAGTGAAGTGAGTGTACGGATAACATTGACAGTAGTTTGGAGAGACTCAAGGAAGGGACGAGAGACACAAATATTATGGCGTTTGTAGTATGTAGTGTACGCTTGCCGAGACATAACGAGACCGCCCGAGTATGAGAGCGTAAATAGGCCCACTTGCTTCGTCTCACACGATAGCTCTCAGTAAGTGTATACAATATTATAGCGGTGTACAACCGCTCTCTACTCTCGCCCAGACACAGTGAAAACGCCTGAGTGCGAGAATGCAAATGGATGCACTCGCCTCATCTGGCCTGTCAGCCTCCGGTAAAAGTCGATTATAAGCCTCTCGCTCGAGAGCTCTCTGCGAGAGTGTACAGCCACTATTAGAAAGATAAGTGACAGCTATGGTAAAAAAAGTTTATTTTTGTAACGAACCTACTATTTTTTATGTAGCTCTCGGGCGAGTCTCGTGACGAGACCTTCGCAAGTGGCTGACAGGCGAGACGAGCCGATTACACTCTCGCACTGACCGCTTGTCTCGTTGTATCTCGGCGAGAGTGAGGCAGCGGCAATTTTTTTAAACTTTCGTTGTAACAGCCGCCCTAAAAAGGTCACTTCGCAATATTGCTAAGAGCAATTCATTTTGTCATTTTTCTTGTTAATAACTACTAATTATGCAAAACAGTGATTTACAATCAATTTGAAATTATTTTTTTAACAAAATGTACTAAAACGAATTGTAGAACAATTTCTTTGCAATATTGCTATTACGAGCATTTTGGGTCCTCAGATATCTGTGGACAGCGAATTGTCAGACTTGACATACCTAATACCTTTGACATTGACGTAATCGTCCTTGTCTGTTGTTTTGGTCAAAATGTTTTTATTTATTTTATTCATTTATCACTTATTTATCATTGATTGTGGCTTGTGAAGAATAGATAATTTAAACCATTAAGCACCACCGTAAGATTACGTCGTTTGAATGATGAACAGTTTACCTTAAATATCTATTGTTGAATCTTTTTGATCTATTGATCCTTAGTTGGTTAATAAGTGTACGTTCTAGCAAAACTTCTTTAATTAAATACATTCTTGGTGTTAATTTGTGATAGTCGATATCACGACATCAGTCAGTTTCTGGTGCTGCAATAAACATACCACTATTGACTTAGGTAAGTCAAACTTGAATCATATTTTAGTTTGTTTACTAAATTGTATACTATATTTTACTAATAAGGTTTATAGAAACACTTGTATATTTATCAAGATTCATAACCCTAAAATCACACCTGTATTTTACATAGAAATCATTTAGTACTTAAATTTAAACTTATATATTCTTAATATATATTTTTTTCTTAGTTAATCAGGTTTCAAACAGATATTTTATTATTAGTTTTTAGTTAACAATATGGCTAATGTGTAGGTTATTAAATAATTTTTAAGCAAATATCAATCAATCTTACACTACTTATAAAGTAGAAAGATTTGTATTTTTGTTTGTAACAATTAATATACTCAAAAAGTACTGATCCACTTTTAAAAATTTAGTTACACCGTTAGTTTGCTACATTATAATACAAAGTGATAAATGATATAAATAATATCTAGAAAATCTGACAAGTGCGACTTGATCTCACATACTAAGGCCCAATTTACATTGAATTAAGTACAGTAGCAAGTTAACAAAACGGTCAGCTGAAAATTTTGTAGTAAGTATTAAGTGACATTCAAACAGCAACTTATGAATACTTAACTCACCTAGAGTTAAGTAATTATAAGTTGCTGGTTTGATAACAAGATAAGTCTCCATAAATTGCTCAATTACTGATTACAAACTAATTAAATTTAATATTTTACTCAACTAAATACCTATTGTATTAAAATTTTTGATAAATTAAATATTATATTATGAACTGTACTAAACTCAGATGTTTACACGCTGGTGAGTTACGTTGACAGGGTGCGGGAGACACAAGAAGGATAGCACTTCGCACTTAACTTGCCAAAAAATAGAGTCGCGCATTATTTAAGCCAACTTAATTAACAATTTACCTCGATTTTACCATTCAAACGTCAAAAATACTAAACTCGCTGATCGCGCAAGTTAACTCGCAACTTAATTAAGTCAAGTGTAAATTGGCCTTAAGGGTTCCATATACTGGTTAACTCAAAAAATAGGATACTGTTTATAATAAAACTTATCTTTTCATGCACTTATTCCACTTTATCAAACAATTTATAATCCTGGTGTCCTGAGGATTATGTTACCAAAACCATTGTCGTGTAAATAAAAATAATTGTATATTATTTCATAAAGTTCAATAACTGCATGAAAAGAAAAGTTTTGCTACTGAGAAACATGAATTTCCGTCATGAAGTACAGTACAGTCCATAAAGTAGATACTTTTTATTCCTATTAAATATTTCTGTTGGATAATTTTTTCCATGTAGGAAAAGCTGCTGCAAAAAAGTAGGTTTAAATGAAACTTATCAGCCAGTAATCAATGATAGCTAAGTTTCATTGATATTTGCACCCCACACACACAATGCTAGATTAAATTGATAAAAAAGAGAAAATTGATAAGCATTTACAAATTCTTATTTTATGACGTATATTTATATTATGTATACAGGATAGTAAAATCTAAACTGGGAACATTTCGGTCTTAAAATGAATCTCACCTCAACCATCTGCAATTTACTGATGACATAATTGTTTGACAAACTCAGCAAACCATTATGTCTTGGTTTGCTGAGTTTGTCATTACTTTTGTCTTATTAGAGTTTAATTCTAAGCCTACTTTTCTGTATATTACTCTGCATAAATTGTTATTTGCCTGGGGCTTCTTAAAAAACAATGATGTCATACTCATCAGAATGAAAACTGAAGTTGTTGACATTCTCAAATGAATAGATAAGTTGAAATACTGGTGGGCAGGGACACTGTATGATGCAAAGAAAGTAAACGGAGTCAGTAAGTCATAATGTGGTATTCAAGAGATGGTAAAAGGACAAGAGTTCGACCCACCATGAGCAAAGCTAACTACTAGACCCTACAGGGCAGATAATACTGGAAAGTGCTGGAGGACGTCTTTGCCAACAGGCAAAGCAAATTAAGACACTTTATCTAACAAAACAACTCCTCTACTAGTAGTATAATTATTACTGGAAAAACAATAATTCCGAATAAAAGGCTCAATAATAACAATAATCATACAGGATAGTATAAAAACTACATGGAAATATGGAATGGAATGCAACTATAGCATGGCAATTGACAACCATAATGTAACATTTATCTGATATCTTCATAGTATCATCAACATTTTTATCTATCCACCGTATCCATTATGGGTTAATGTGGAATTTCCCCTCTATATTGGCTTATGGCTTTAATTTATTTTATAACTAAACTAGCTGTTGCACGTAACGATGTCCGCGTGAAACTATAAATTATACAATTTTTACATTTTTTTATTACTGTTCGGCTTTTATTGGTCGTAGCGTAATGTTATATAGCCCTATCTCGATATATAGACTTGTGATATTTTTTATATTGCGTTCAAACAAACAAACTCCTTAGCTTTATATTATTATTATTGAATATGGAATAACATATTACAATCTTCGATCAAATATTAATAAGATGCACACACCCCTTCAAAATTGAATTTTAAATGATTGGCTCCAAGACTATCCGACACAAAAGAACTTAAATGAAAATCAAGTGTGTTGAGAAATAAAACTTTACCATATGAGTTAAAGCTCACAATCGTACAAAAGCTAAAATCATGGTCTCGGAGCGACTAGGAGCAGAACTAGAAGAAACTACAGCGCAGTTGCCTTATAAAATTTGATCGAAGATTACAATATAAAAGTACTAATAATTAAGTGAGAAGTGTTTTATAGCCTAATCATTTGTATAAATAAAGTATCATGTAAAGATGATTTGATTTGTTTAAATTAATCAAAATTTAAAATACAGTCACTAACAAATAATTGGTTTGATTTGTAATTGTTTAAATTATGTACAGTCATCAACAAATACTTGTTCTATTTCAGGGTGATTGCCATAACACCATTCTTGTGCAATCTGATAGTATAATATCTCTGACATGATGATTTTATTATCATTACAATCTGTGAAGCTGATCAAGTCGGTCCCCAGTGCGGTCAGGATGTCGTCAACATTGACAAGAGATTCCAATTTCTTTTTTAGGCAAGTAAGTGATCTTCCTAGAGAGTTCTCATTATACTGTTAATATGTTACTTATGAGAGAAAGTTTGTGTGTAGATATTTAAGTTAAACAATAGTTGGTCTGGTTAATGTACTGTCAGGGAAGTTGATTCATAGCCAGATTTTTTAAAATGATATTTAGGGGGCAAGCAAGCATACGGGTTACCTGCCGTCGCTCATGGCATCGCATACTCGTGACATCGGAAGAGTCGCAAGTGCGTTGCCGGCCTTTATGAGGGAAGAGGGATAATTGGATTAGTGAAGTTGTGCCACCGGTAAACTCACTCACTGAACGAAACACAGCACAACGCCTTTTCACACCAGTTTTCCAGAGGCCGTATTATCACTCCGGTCGAGCCGGTCATTCGTTCCGAATCATGGATCGGAAAATATCTCATTGGCACACGCCTCCACCGGGGTCCGAACCACCCTCTCGAGTGCGAACCAAAGGTCTCACCCATTAGGCCACGGACGCTCTACGATTTTGGGGACAAAATTTTTTGATCGCGTTATATCAAACCCAGCCAAATTATGTAGATGCGTCGACTGGCTAGGAACCAATCCCTCGATGGTCCCGACTCCCAGACAAGGAAAAAATGTTTTTTCATCTCAAAAGCTGTTTAAACAACATAGATACTTTTGTTATAAGGGTGTCTATTGCTAATGATCATACAGGGTACTAATCATGATTGTCATGATAAGAAGTCTCAAGGTAACTTATGTGATGTGTACTAGATAGTTATTGTGAAATAATTTTATAGTTAATGATTTTATCGTTTGTTTCTCATCCTCCAAGATGGTAAACTTTCCGTGGGAGAGCCTAGCTTCGGCACTAATGAGCTGGCTTTACCTCAGAAATACCACGGCCTCACAGAAAACTTGCGTCGAACTGGTTTGAGTTAAGTCCTAAGTTAAGGGGGTCCAACTCCCTTTACCTCATTCCCTATTTCCTTTCCCATATTCCCTTAGCCCTTTTTCTACATTAGAAGCCCGGTTACGCTTCTTATGTTATAATCGTCCATTATGGGTGACGGCAGTTGCTTTCCATCAGATTATCTGTACGCTCGCTTGCCCCCTAATTTCTTAAAAATGAAATATCTATCATATTCTGCATACATATTTTCTTTATAATAAAAGAAACATTAAAACGTTTAGTATAGTTTGTGATGACATATTTGCGTGAATCAATTTTTTTTGTACCGTAATTTCTGCCTTTACGAGTTTAAACCGTAATAGTTACTAATTACTAATTTAAATCTTATCATATACACATTATCATAATACATAGACCAATATTATAACTGAGAATTTGAGAAAAATATACAGTTCTTATATGTTTACAAGCAGTTGCCCGGGAACAAATAATTTGTATGAAAATATGGTTTTGTCCCCTGAACCACCGACTTTATACATAGAAATGTTGTGATTTAGTAATTCTTTAGTAAATTATCGGTTTATATATTTTATTGGCTATCGAATAAATTTATTTTATCGATGAAAAATATGTTAATTGACTTTTTATTCAAAGACTTGTCTAGGACAAAAAAAATTCACCCAGATGCACTACGATCAGATGATGCCCGCAAAGCCGTCGCAACATTATTCGTATTGCGGGAACTGTGCATTTTTTAAAATAAAATATATTCTTCCCCGGGACTGAAAGTATCTGCATATCAATTTTCAGTAAAATTAGTTCAGTGCTTTTAGCGTGACGAGGTAACAGACAGACGCACTTTAGCATTTACAATGTTAGTATGGAAACATGGAAGAATGGATAATTTATGATAGCTCATCTGCACAATGATCCATCGTGTAGAGGAGCTATAAAAAAAGACTAATCTTTTCGTAATTCAATCACAGACTTCAATTTGGCATAAAGGTCTTGTACCTTGCCATTTAATTTTATTTAAAAAATCACTGACTTCAACTATAAACAGAAGAGTACTTCGTGTATGATTATCGTGTCATGTCAAAATACTGTGAGAAACTTCACGCTTTTACATCTTTTACGCGGCTTTCGTAAAAAGATTTCCGCTCGCGTATTTATAGATAGAAATGTATAGATTAATTTCTACCTTTCCCTTTACAGTTGTTTGACTCAGTCAGCAGTACATACACATACATACTGGGTGACTTGAACACCAGAGAGGCAGTGCTAATTGATCCAGTTATTGAGCATGCAGAGAGAGATGCTAATATTATAAAGGAATTGGATTTTAAACTGTTGTATGCAAGTAAGTGTATTTTTATATGTTGTATTCAAGTAAGTGTATTTTTATATGTTGTAGACTGTTTTTAAAGTTCCAAGGGGCAAAAACGGGACTAAGACGGTGTCTGTCCATGTGTCTCCGAGCTGAATCTTAAGAACGGCTACACGGTGTTAAAATTTTCAAAGAATATGTATTTCTGATGCTAATATAACAAAAAATACTAAAAACAAAATAAATTAAACGTTTAAGGCTCTCGTACAACAAACATGTTCTTTTTATTTTCTTTGATAATAGATGGCGTTACGTGGTCTGTAACTCTGTGATAGGTGGTTAATTTTCAAAAATACGTTTTCCCAATTGATTGCTCTGTACTTGTACGGAACCCTTCGTGCGCGAGTCCTACCCGCTCTTCGCCGGTTTTTAGGTTGCGGTCGCTTGCGGCAAAGATCTGAAAGTTACCTTAACGGTGTACTGGATAGCAGCTGTAATTTTTTTATGTTCAACTAACTGTTGCCCTCTACTCCGTCCGCATGGTAACCAAGATGAGAATTGTTATTTCCTATAACAACATTAAATCTGCAGCTGAGAGGCATAGCCTCTAAGGTCACAAGCCACCTTATGCCTCTGAGGTGCAGAAATGCTTATCACAATTCACACCCAGTGACCTCTTAGCAGAACAATAAACTTTTTAAACTCTAATATGAAAAATGAATTAAGTAAAATGAGTAGCTGTCAAGCGCCGTTGTAGTGCATGCCAGGTTTCAGAGATGGCACTGTATGTGTAAAATAATTTCCCTGTTTTCCTGCATTTTTCTCTGCTATAAACCTCACGGAGCCCGAGACCTTTCTAACGAATGCGAAACTGTCGATATCGGTTCGTGCGTTCCGGAGGAAGTTCTTCATGAAGGGAAACCCGACTTATTTTTATATAACAGATTATCATCCGTAATTTCCAGTGAACACCCACATGCACGCCGACCACGTGACGGGAACGGGCAGGTTGAAGTCCCTCCTCCCTGGCTGTAAGTCTGTCATCGGCAAGGCGTCCGGGGCACAAGCTGACGTGCACCTGGTGGACGGAGACGAGGTGACCTTCGGCTCCCACAAGCTGCTGACAGCGGCTACTCCGGGTCATACTAACGGATGTTTGACGTATATCTGTCATGGACAGGTAATATCTAAGCCCGTTTTGCAAATACACTTGGTCTCCGCTCGGTCGCCGTGCCGTGTTGCGCTCAAGTAAAACTTGAAACCGGCTATACAAACCATACCATACTGAGGCGGTCGACGTGTTAACAGAATAAAGGCACGGGCGACACTCGGTCGCCATGCCATGTGAAAGCACGTAAAGTATTAATTTATGAGCAAATAGACTCATAAATTAATACTTTACGTGGCACGGCGACCGCGTGTTCATGCCACGTGTGCATGTCGGAAAGCCCTAAACCGCTATTTTTTCTAAGTATACCTGCTGGAAAAGCTGTGGGTATAAGCTCGTTTATAATATAAGTGAATAATAATTAGGCATACAAAAAGTTTTATAACTGAGGCCACCCGAAGCAGAGAGGCTCACACAACTATTTTTTGATATCAGTTGACTACGTCAGAGAGGTTAGAGTCACTTTGGCTCTCGAACCCTTTTTACGAAGTCATAATCTATAGTATTAATCTAATATATAAAATTCTCGTGTCACAGTTCAAACGGCTTGACCGATTATGATGATTTTTTTGTGGTTATCCGGTATCTATGAGAAACGGCCACTATCTATTTTTCATCCCCCCCCTTAATGTTAGGTTGGTTAGGTAGTACAACTCAAAATTTTTTTGGCAAAACAACGTTTGCGGGGTCAGCTAGTGTTATATAATAATCTATGGAAGCTTCGGACAACGGAAATACATTTGGTACTTTTATACTATACACATATTTAAGATTTTTATTATATGATGCACTTGTCATAGGAGAGCCATACTTCGGCATGAATGGGCCGGCTCGATCGGAGTGATACCACGGCCTCACAGGAAACTGGCATGAAACGGCGTTGTGCTGTGTTTCGTTCAGTGAGTGAGTTCACCGGTTGTCCAACTTTCCTAATCCCCCTATCCCTATTGCCTCAAAAAGGCCGGCAACGTAGTTGCTACTTTTTGGATGTCATGAGTCTCCATGGGCGATGGTGGATGCTTTCCATCAGGTAACCCCTCTGCTCGCTTGCCCCCTAAGTATCATTAAAAAAAATAGTTTACCAGTGCTTTATTTTTCAGTCCATGGCATTTACTGGTGACACATTACTAATCAGAGGTTGTGGACGGACAGACTTCCAAGAAGGTTGTTCGGAAACCCTCTACAACTCGGTGCATCAGAAGATATTTACTCTACCTGACCATTATACGTTGTATCCAGCTCATGATTATAAAGGAGTGACCGCTACTACAGTGGAAGAGGAGAAGAAATATAACCCGAGACTTACCAAGTCCCAGAAGGAGTTTATACAGATCATGGACAGCTTGAATCTGCCGTATCCTAAAATGATTGGTGAGTTTGTTAGAGTTTTAGTTGTAATTTTAATCCATACTTATTACTTATTTAATCACTGCGAAGTATTTGTCTGTATCATCGAGCATACAACCAAAAGAGCGGAAATGTTATTAGTTTTGTTCGGAAAAATAATCCGCCTAAAGCCGGACTGCGTTCTGATTGGTCGGAAGTATCGGGGTACGTACACACAGGTCTCTTATTGGTGCGTACTGTTTTAGTGCGAGCGTTAGTTGGTTGGCGGTTTATTTATCAGTGCTAAAACACTGATAAATTTCGGCTCACATTACTTCTCTATTGGTTATATGCTGGATGGTTTGCCTCTTCACTTTTTAACCGCTCAGCCGAATTTGATAGTGAGCTAGGTCGGCGGTTTCACTTTAAATGCATGACTGAAAAGTAAGTCGCTGACATGTCGGTGGCTTTATAACAGTAACTTATTTGGCAACATTCGATGGCGCGTCGCTGACATGCTTCTCACCGCATAGACCGCCGGCTTGTGCCGGCGACACGTGTCGGTGGCTGTTGGCTGTATGTAGAGCGCTTGACAAACGTGAAATGACGTTGTTATAAATCTATGTAAACATATAATAAAACAGTAAAATTGGAGTGTCTGTACGTCTAATATTTTTACAAAATAATCAATGTGGGGGTGCTAAGGAACAGTAATAGAACACATATCGTCAAAATAAGTTGTATGTTTGTCTGTTAATCTGTTTGTCGGTTTGTACGCACTTATCTCAGGAACGGATTTGACGGATTTGAATAAATCTTTTTTTGTTTAATAGCTATTAGGTCTGGGCAACATATAGGATACTTTTTATACCACGAAATTGTACGGTTCCCGCGTGATATACAAATTTTTGCGCAACGAAGTGCGGGCACCAACTAGTAGTAAATAAATCATTATCTTTTTCAGACAAGGCGCTACCCGCTAACAAAGTTTGTGGATTGTACTAATAGAGGGCGGCAGAGTGCAGACTAAAGGTGGCTTCCGGGACCAAACGACACGCGACGGCGACCTTTAAAAATTTGAACAAAATGCTACCCAACCTAGGCTGTAAGATGTTCATAAATTATACATTTTAAGAATAAAAATGCCTCAAAGGCCAGAACAAAGTCAAAAAGATCTTCCTTTTTAATATCCTATGAGATAGTAGCAGTTGATACGTTACGTACGTAATTTGGTCGTGTTATGTCGAACACAGCGGACAAATCACGGCTAACACGGAACTTATAAATTAAGACCAAATGCCGTAGGTTATTCAACTGGCAAATAATTATTTATAAATTTTTTCGATGCCACATAACGTCTACTAATTAAATAGAGAGTGGTAATACTTTAAGTAGAAAATACCAAACCACTATCTTGATCAAAGTTTTTTTTTAAATGATTGTGTGAAATACATCATTTCACCTGTAAGTATTAGAAAATTGTAACATAGTAGCAGATTTTAAATTATTTTTGTTGTAAAGAAAATGCTCCTTTATATGTAAAATGTAAATAAATTATTCCTCTGTTACGAATAAACGTTTTATACTTGTTACAAAACAGACATTTTTATTATTTATAATATGTGTTTGTGCGTGAATCAAATTTTTTTGTCACGCAATTTCTGCCTTTACGAGTTTAAACCGTAATAATTACTAATTTATAATACCTAATTGAAATCTAATCATATACACATTATCTTAATACATAAACCGATATTATAACTGAGAATTTCAGAAAAAAAAAAACAATTCTTATATGTTTACAAGCAGTTGCCCGAGGACAAAAAATATCCCATAATTTTGTCCTGAAGTTTTGTCCCCTGGACCACCGACTTTATACATAGAAATGTTTTGAATTGCTATTTATTTTGTAAATTATCGTTTAATATATTATATTGGCTATCAAATAAACTTATTTTGTCGATGAAAAATACGTTGAGTGACTTTTTATTCAAAGATTTGTCTAAAACAAGAAAAAGTTGATTCACCCTTGTGATCTTAAGTACTAAGGTTACCAAATAATAGTGCTATCTATTGACTTTTATAATGTAGTGAAGTGATTAGGGGGATAACGAGCAGATGGGTTACCGAATGAAAAGCAACTGCCGTCGCCCATGGCCTATAACACTTGAAATATCCTCGCTGCTAGTGCCAAATTCCATGTGTTTTTATTTTTAGTTTTTTCGCTAAAAATAATCTCAGTTTCGTTATGCATAAGATAAAACCATTTTTGTAATATACCATGTTGTGGTTTCAATGATCTAGTATTTTTTTTATTTTCAATACATGTTTTTTGTTGTTTCCCACAACCTGACCATAATTACATATGGAACTTGGTACTCGCAGCGACGAATGGGGAAATTGAAAGAGAGCCAGTTCACGGACGTACGTCATTTAGTCGGAATATGTCAATTCCATGTAAGCCGTGATCTGTCAGCTGAGTTTGACATAGCCCGACCAAATGGTTAGATCCATGATCTGTATCTGTTTCAACTTCTATGATTGTATAATGGGGGAAATTGAAAGAGAGCCAGTTCACGGACGTACGTCATTTGGTCGGAATATGTCAAATCCATGTAGGTCGTGATCTGTCGGCTGAGTTTGACATATAGCGGCCAAATTACTTAGATCCACAATCTGTATCTCTTTCAACTTCTCTGATTGTACAAATCCCATATAAAATCTTAGTAAACGCGAAACGCGTTCACGGTCGAATGAGAAGAAAAATCTCGCACTCGGAACTCGGAAGCTAAAATTGAAATGTCAAAATTTGTATGAAATTCCGTGCCATGTTTATAATGTCGGACACATCAGTTAAGCTTAAGGCGAAGAAATCGTGCCGAATCGCTTTTAGTAGTAATTTAGTGCAACCTGTGGCGGAACCCACATTAAGCGTAATAATCCTGCATAGAAGTTCTTGAAGTACGGCGGTATATATACGACTGCTGAAATGTATCACGTGGGCTTCGGCTTGACCGAGTATAACACCTTTCTCGGTCGGAAGATCTTCCTTTAGGACCTCCACACATATCTCCTCATTTATGGCCTTCCTAATCTGCGTTTACAAACGACGACACTGCTCGGCGATCATCGCCTTTTATCGCCTTGACTCCTCGCAAAGCACTACGAATGATTGTATGGATGCTTGCAAGATGATCGCGCCGATTATAGACTTGCTTTAGCCCGCGACTACGTCCGCGTGAAACTTTATAAATTATCCCGTTTTTACAAAATTCTTCGATTACTGTTTGGCCCCTTTTGGCCGTGGCGTCGCTACGCCTTCATCAATAAAGGGACTAATCAACACAAAAATAATATTTCAATTCCGGCCATCAATCAATCTTCCTCTTTATATTATTAGTAGAGCCTGGATTAATGTTTTTACATATTTTTATTTCAAATTGTTTTCGTTCTAAATGAAGATTTTCACATAAATTGTCTTATTTGGATCGTAAAAATATATATAAGTTTTATTTTTTCCCTACTTTAGACATGAATCTATATTTCACAAAATCAATTTATCCAAATATTTACATTAGCGCTTACGTAATACCATAGAGTATTAGGTAAATAATACCTAGAGTAGCGGATCCCATACAAATCAGCCTGTCCGTAGTTTTCCGCTAGACGTCGCTGAATAATTTTACCGGAAATGGCATTTATTGAAATTTTGCAGATCTTAGTTTTTGATTCTTTAATAATATTTATTGATATACTTTTATATGATAATCATAATAAAATAACTTGCTATTTTTGCACAAAATGGCGCAAAAATGCTTATTTCGCGCCATCTTGTGTTGAATATGCAAGTTACTTTGTAAATTATAATGACGTCATCTACCAGTTGCAGCTTAAAACTGGCTGTAAGAATTGGTTTTGAAGATTTTTTTAAAAAATCTTAATTATTAATATACGCGTGTTTATATGATGTTGTGAAAATGCAGAAAAATGTTATTTCGCGTTTTAAGGTTACTCCGTTTGATGTAAATGTCTAGTTTTGTTATATTATTATACTTCCGATTTTATTCAGCATCGTTACAAGCGCCATGTAGACCTAAGAGTTTTTTCCCGTATACGAAATTTTGTATGGATCTGTAAGTCTATAAAATAATTTATTTATGCTAATACTTTCCCAAAAATTTCGGGCGAAATTAAATCGCGTTGGCCCCACTCGCCGTTCTAGCTCCAAAAATACACTTTTTAAATTTAGGGTCTGTTTCACCGCTTACTGATAAAGCTTCTGTTAGGCTATCCACAACTTTTTCGACAGACTCGTCATACAACCTGCCAAATCTGCCAAATTAAGTTGTGGTGTGGTTTTTTTTAATAAACAACAGTTTTATTTGAAATATTGAACTTTTTATTGTCACATTCTTCCATATTTGAGGTTTTTTTTAACTCCGTATTATATTTACATATTTCAAAATTTTTAATGCATAGTTATTCGGGCCTTAATTATAAGTACAGATCACACGATCAACAATCATCATTGATTATGTACAGTCTGTAATACACTAGCAGTAAGTACTAAAGAATCGCTAATAGCGAGAATACAAAGAATTGTTAATGAACGGAATGCATAGTTTAATGCTTGCTTAAATTCTTTTATTGTAATTTTAATTGTCGTCTTGTAAAAACCTATGTTTAAGTACTACTTATTTGTTCTTCAATATTTTCCTTCTAGTGATAGAAGATAATAAATAGAACGCCTACGCTGGGTGTGACATAGGCTACTTTTGGCCTCAGAAAAAAAACTAACTGACATAAGGCGTAACGAACTCATTTGTCATTTCGTAAAAAACGTTTAGGTCTTGGCTAAAGGCCCTGTATTCTTACACTATACTAATAAAATCCAATAAAATATATTAAATGTATTAAAACGTTCATAAACGAAAAATTGAGTCGTTTCATGTTCTCTTTATTCGAGTAACGTAATATACTGCGTGCTGCAGGGTTGACACAAATTAGATTCTGCGTGTCGTTGGTGAGAAAATTGATTTTCTCTTTTTTTTTTAAATGATTTAAAAAAAATGTATTTTATTTATGCTTTCTATCTGTCGACACCTAAAAAGAATAACTTACATTAAATAGTCTCTGAAAACTCTTTTATTAATTTAGATATAACGTCATCTCAGATACACTCTACAGTATTTAAAAAAGTGATAATATTATTTCTGTATATGAATGTGGTTTATATTACTCCCTATTCGATAGTCTAATAAGCAAAACCCCAAAAAAAGCGTATAGAGTTGACAGTTTACGTAGCACCACTAAAAAAGCATTTTTTTAAATTTATCCTTGCCCGAATTTGGTGCATTCAAGCTCTATACATCACATTAAAACACTCTATAGTTCTATCGCATTTTTTTACACCCTGTATTAAACAGAGACAAAGCGTTCTATAAAACGCAAAAGTTTATCTTTTCCCGCCCAAATAAAAAAAAAAAACAAGCAGTTGGCAACCCTAAGTGCTCCCCTTTCGTTAATAGCGGTTTTATCGATTCGGTGACTCATGGACATTGGAGGCTATGTGTGATGGCTGTTCAAGGCTAAATTGCCTCTGAAAACACCCTATGCCGACCACACAAGGTTCACTTCAGTAGAGACAGGGGTAGAATAATGCTGAAAGTCCAGTAGCCAGGGGCTCCTGTTTTAGCGGGACACATTAACAGACCGTGAAATCAGACTTTAATTATTGCTATATCGATAGCTTTGTAAAAGTATCCTCATCGGCTGCTCTATATTTGGGCTTGTGCAAATATTCTTCTACCTAGAAGAATATTCTTCTAAACTGTAGTATGATAATTAATAATCTACACTAATAACTGTTGCCCGAGACTATGTCTGCCTGAAGATTTATAAATTATGCCGTTAACCAAGACAAAAAAAAATTTTCAATTTCGGCCGGTATTTCCTGATATTAGCGCGTTTAAACAAACAAACAAACTCTCCATCTTTATATTATTAGTATAAATATGAAGCTGCAGAGTTTGTCTGTGCGCTAAGCTCAGGAACTAGCCGATATTGAAAAATTTTTTTTGTGTTGGTTAGTTCATTTATCGAGGAAGGTTATAGGCTATACGACATCACGCTGCGATCAATAGGAGCCGAGCCGCTAAAAAAAATTTGTAAACCGGGAGATAATTTATAAATTTTTACGCGGGCAAGGGCTAGTTAATTTATAAGACATTTTATAAAAAATGGTAGGTATGTATAATTATATAATATCTTAGGAATGATAGGATAATAAGAATAGTTTAAATTGCTTTCGTTTTTAAGAGATATTATACCCGATATAACAATTTATCTTACCAGCCCCCCTAGACAAGTGGCAAGCGATTAACGTTTACGATAATCGCTTCGCTTGTTTTGTATGGGATTGACATATT
>JAOTAV010030250.1:0-20282 GCA_026546445.1 Cyclargus thomasi
AGTTTTCACCTTTAGATAACAGAAAAGCATACATAAATATTGTGAACAGTCATAATACGAAACAGATAATTTTATTATTATAAACGGGAAATACAGACAACGACAGGCGTGCACGATTGTGTAGAAGATATACTCACCTCTCTTTTCCGATAATCGTATACACGAATCGGGCAGTAAAACTCTTGAATGAACTATCACCAGCAGTATTTCCGAACCGCTACGACCTAAATACCTTCAAAAAGAGAGCGTATTCCCTCTTAAAAGGCCGGCAACGCACCTGCAATCCTGATGTTGCGAGTGTCTACGGGCGGCGGTAGTTGCTTTCCGGGTAACCCGTTTGCTCGTTTGCCTCCTTATTTTTATATAAAAAACACGGTGTAACGAAATTAATAAAATTTTAGGGTTTGCGTATCCCTTCCATAGAGTTCACTGCGAAAGTAGCAGCGCTGAGAGCGAATAAATTTTCTTGTGATTGATTTGGACAAGCGCCCCAGCGACAGGTTCTCCGATACAAATCACAAACAAATTCTTTCACTTTCGGTGCTGCTATTTTTACTGTGAACTCTATGAACCCAAAAGTTTTTAACCGATTTCCAAAAACGAGGAGGTTATATGTTCGGCTGTGGATGTATATATTTTTTTTATTGCTTAATTTTGTTACATCCTATGTATATTCGCCTTTAATCGGCCAGTTGACAAAGTATAACTTTGTGGACTTCACAATGATCGTGCCGAATCATGAACACACATTCGTTAACTACGAACATCGTCGATTACGTAGAGGCTGTATTAGACTCTATACTGGATTGATAACGTTTCGTTATTTCAATGTTGATTAATTTTGTTTATCGCCATGTCAAAATCTTACTACTTGTAAAAGTATAACATAGTGGATGTGTGACATACGAACGAACAGACTAACAGCCATTTGGCTACAGAACCCAAAAAAGTTATTCAAATTACTAGCTGTTGCCCGACTCCGGCCGCGTGGTAATTTTTCTCTTGAAATATTTTCTGTTTTTTTAGGCTACAAACCTCATGTAACCCGAGAACTTTCCAACGAATGCAAAACCGTAGAAATCGCTTCGTGCGTTCTGGAGTTAAATCAAAGTTTTTTATCCCAACTCCCATAGTAATAATTATCCTTCTTACCTATATTTCTTTTGAAAATGAATAACTCACAAATTACATAAGTTATAACATATAGATATAATATTTTAATTATAATAACACGTAATAATATTAATGTTATATTAAAACATATGGAACCTGAACTTTATATAAAGATATTGACCTTCCTAAATAAATAGAGCATATCGTCGCAACTTGAAGGTTATAATAGTTACTGTTTATACTTAATAATGTTTTTGTTATTATAATTTGCGAAAGGTATCAAAGTGTAACAAAAACCTAAGCTACCACACAGGACACATACACACAATATGGCTTAAAAGACAGACATGACAGAATTAGGACCCGTTTATCAGTTCCTGATATAATGAAGTATGGAGGATCTCTCGAATAAGTTCAGGGTAGCCTATCCGGCGCTTATCAGCAAGTGGTAGAGCAGGCCTTTAGTAACAAACTGGGAGCAAGTGTTCGGCAGATTTAGGTTAAAGTAGCAGAATCGCATATTAACTGAAAAATAAAGAAAAATAAGCTCTCGTTAGGAAATAGCAATAGTGAATTACTATTATGAAATGCCTCAGAAGTATCAGAAGACTTTCTATTAAAACCTTTTTAGTTTTTGGTAGACGGTAAAAGAGAATAATATTGGCAGTATGGTCATAATTTATATTAATTTCGGTCATAAACCATCGCTCTTGTGAGGGTTTCTGTTAGTGACGTCATTGTGAGCGGATGGTGGAATATATTACGTTAAGTTTTCGTATAATACGAAGTGACTTAGAAATAAATACTATGATAAAAAAAAAACAGAGCCAGTTGACGGATCTATGTCAATTGGTCGGAATATGTCAATACCATGTAAGTCACCTGTCGGCTGGGTTTGACATAAGGCGACCAATTTACTCAGATCCGCAATCTGACTCTGTATCAACTTTCCTGGTTGTGTAATGAGGGAAATTAAAAAGAGAGCCAGTTGATGGACCTATGACATTTGGTTGGAATATGTCAATTCCATGTAAGCCGTAATCTGTCAGCTGAGTTTGACATAGCCCGAATAACTATACTTTATATACTTAGATCCACGATCTATATCTGTTTCGACTTTCCTTGTTGTACATATGTGTACCTAGCTCATAATAAATTTATGATTTTTGAAGTGAAACATTCTTTGGTGTCCTTATACACATTTTTTGCGTCACTTTCGCGTCTAGATTTGCGACCTAAAAAATCCGTAAGACGTGGGTAGAGTAGACCGCTACGTACTACGTAGGACTTAGGAGTGTTAAGTTAATGTCTGTCTCGAGGAATATCCCATTATTGGCGTATCTAGACCCATTTGGTTGGGGAGGAGGGGGGGGGACTGAGCCTCGTTTAACTTTAGCTTAGTAACTAGTATCTACATTCTACACTATCTGTGGCTTTGGCCTGTATCATAAAAAAATATTAGAAACCACATGACACCCGCAACTCCGTTGCGCCAAAATTCGTTTATCGCGCGGGACTCATACATTTTTTCGGCATAAAAAGTATTCACCAGATCGTTCTGGGGTTGGCACTAGATTATTCTGACACCCCGGCCCTTTCTCTTTATACGCCTATGATCCTATTATTTATAAAAGGCCGGCAGCGCACGTGCAACTCTTTTGATGTTGCTAGTGTCTATAGTCGACAGTAATTCTTTTCCATGAAGTAACCACAGTGCTAAGTGCGTGTTTTTTTTTTACATTCGACAGTAAACGCGTTTCGCTTTTACTAGGATTTTATGTGGGATTTGTACATGTGACCGTGAGCGTCGCTAGGTGGCGCTGTACAAATCCCGTATAAAATCCTATGTAAACGCCAAACGTGTTTTCGATCGAATGTCAAAAAAAAACTTGCACTCGGCACTCTGTTCGCTCGTTTGCTCCCTTATTGGTCAGTTTGTTACAAAGACGTGCATTCGGCTCTATCAGCTGTAGCTTTCCGTAATCTTTGTCATTTTATCATGGATACTAATAATATAAATGCGAAAGTCTGTCTGTTACCTCTTCGCGCCCAACTCTTGAACTAATATCACTGAAATTTAGCTTATAGATGACTTTTAGCCCGGGGAGAGGACATAGAATAGGTACTTTTGATCCCTAAAAAATTGTTTCAGCGCGATAAACGAATTTTAGCGCAACAGAGTCGGGCGTCATCTTTTATCAAGTATGTTAAACATATTAGGTTGGTTTATATATTTTATATTCTGTTACGGGCCCTTAAAGTCGTAGGTATACAAAGTGACACTATCACCTACTGACACAGAATGCCCTTACCCAAAACGTGACTAACGTTTTAAGTGAAGTTGTAATTGTTTGACTTTGGGCACTAGGTGTTGCCACAAAATTGCAAAAAATTTAAAAATATATATACTTTACATATATTTGTACTTACAAATGTATAAAACATTAAGCAGCCCAGATGACTCCTACCAGTCTTTGTTTGTGACTCTAAACCATTCCTAAATCCCCTAGCCATATATATATATAGATGGTATTTAGACTAGACTGGAAATAGAAGAGTAGACTAAAAAGTAGACTTTATATGGAGGTTTGATGTATAAAGAGGCATACGTGCTTAATACGCGCGAGGGTTTTGAAAATGTTCAAAGAAAGTCGGCAAGGTCGATGCACCTGCAATTCTTAAGCCTGCCAATCCTAAGGACGTGGTTAGCATTAGAAGTGTGTAGGCACTAAGCTGTATCGTCGTGTTCCAGAAGCGAATATAATGCGGCTAAAAACGATAGCACATTCACCCACACCGTACGCGCCGCATTTCGTAAAATAAACCAATTATTTTAATGCCTTTATGATATGAGGCTTAATAATATATAATGCGGCCATATATATTATTAAGCCTCATATCATAAAGATACGATGCTACCAAATTTGTGATCACCTTTAAGAACATATAATGAATAGGGAAGATGCGTGTAAAATCAAATTTATTGAATGCAATGCAAATTATAATGATAGCGGGCTAAAATATATACAGAATGACAAAAAATCTTCAAATTCTGTTGAGAAATTAGTAAGATATTAACGATTTAAGTTTTCTCCCCATCTCTTTCTCTCAAAACGTTATTTAGTATGAAATTTGCAGTTTGACTTTGGCGTTACAATCAATATTGGATCTCTCTTACTAATTGACTACTTTAAAGGCTTATAACTTTGTTGTTTTCAATTATATCAAAAAACTTATTGGACGACATCGTTTTTCAATAACGATATATTTATTTAAACAAATAATAAAAATCATGCATATTCCCTATTGTCAAGAACTGCTTCTGTAAAACGGCCACTTTGCCATATTGCTAAGAACAATTCAATTTGGCATTATTTTACTAATGCAAATAACTACTAATTTTGCAAAGCTATCATTTCACAATAAATTTAAATTAATTTTGAGGTAACTATTTTATTAAAACTATTGATTTTTAACAAAATTTACTAAAATAGATTGCAGAGCCTTTGCTATTTTTTGCTATATTGCTATTAGAACCTTTTTAGGCCTTCTGTACTGGAGCGTCATAAATTAAGGTTTTTAAGTATTACGTATTAACTCTATACATCATACAGTATTAAAATTGTGAGGGAAAAGTGGAAAAATATATAGCCGGATGTTGGTGTCGGGGATATTTTAAAGTCGTAATCGAAACACAAGAAGACTGACTGATTTTGAAATAATTTTGAGGGGGACGTCCTTCGTACTTAGAACCGAATCTGAAAAGTTATGATTAAAGACATAAGTGGGAGAAGCGGACAACTAACATTTTTGCAACTTCCGAGTATATACAATTTTTTTTCATAAAATGTTGACTAATCTTGTAACTCACCTATTATATTATCCAGCAGTGCATTAAAATGATTTTTCGGATCCAGAAGCGTCCATTACGCAAAAATCAGGGAGTTTCTAAAATGTTGGTTATATACTTCTTCCACTTATGTCTTTAATGATTGTACCTTACAACTTACAAGTGTCAATAACGAGTTCAACGAAATCGATAACTCGCTCGGTAGCGAATAGCGATATCGATGTTGTAAGAATATCGAGTTTCGACGCGTAATGAATATGATACGACCGACGAAGGACACTGTAAAACCGACGTCAAATAATGACTAACCCTGCCCACGACTCATTACCTCAATTACATCTCTTTATATGCTGTTCTATTGTAGAAACACTTGTACTGATGTAGGTATTCTAAAAAATACTAGGTAGTATAATGTAAGGCCGAGATATACAGTTTAATGAAGTTTAATGTCTCGCCCTTAGTTTTGGACCATGGGCTGTAAATTATTTTTTAATTTCTTGCCATAAATCTTTTTAAATAAAATCAGGCGTTACTTTGCGGAAATCCATACCTTAAAGTTTAGTTAACGGACGTTGTTCGTAGAGTCCACATCCTCAGGATGCTCCGGTGTTGGGGCGTAACACGCGTCGAGGTTTTCAACCCTCATTTTTACTTACAGATTGTGGTTTATTTTGCGGAATATTGATAAAAATCTTAATTAGTAAATTAAGATTTTTATCAATATTCTAATAACTATAAGATTTTTTGCCAATTCGGGATTTCGAAATTTCTTCAGTAAAAATAAACGGGATTCTCTGGCCAAAAGCGGGAAAAAGTTCCATGTAATTAGACGAATTAAATATTTATTTATTTATCAGTTTACATAATTTTAAATTTCAAATTACGGTCATTTGAAAGTACCCGGTTACTAAAGTGATAAGGTTATAGATTTATGTTTACAGTATTTACTGGAACCTTCAGGGAAGTATTCGTGAAATGTGAATCTTGAAGTGCCACTTCTTTCGAGTGTTACACAAGGGTTGCTATAAAATGTGAAAACTATGAGTGTGCTTAACTTAACGAGTCGACCACTTACACCGACACACTTCAATGGTATATTTATGTAATGTTTTGTTTACACGTATTAAGTAGACAAGTAAGTAACTGAATTTTAAGTGACTTAACTGCATGTTAACAAAACACAAAATTAAGCAGCAAGTTGCAAGTTAAAATTTAGTTACTACTTATTCAGATAAGTAATAAATCTTCTTTTTTTTCTGTTAAGTTGGTAAGTGTTGCTTGTTTTTTGACATATTTTGACAGGTATATACGTATGTCAGCACAATTTAGTTAAATTCACAATTGTAGTGGCGTATTTGTGTACAGTTTTTCATCGTGCTCCTTTTAGTAGGTATTTCAATAATTTTTTCCTCCAAACCTTCATCAATAACAAATTTAATGAAAGAATTTACGACTTCTGTACGTTGTAGATCGTCCATCTTGAGTCAACTAAGAAGCTGAACTACTTAAATACGTTTGGACATATACTTAAAATTAAATCACTTAAAATTTAGTTACCTACTTATCCACTTATTACGTGCAAACAAGACATAAGAGTGTAGTAATATTTATTAAGTTTGAACGAAAGGCTTCTAGTATTTCACTTCTGTAATTACACTTTTGTGGTCCAGTGGTATTGAGCGTAACTCTTGACTCATGGGTCTTGGGTTCGTTTCAGCGATGGAAAATTGTTATTTCCAAGTTCAGGACAAGTAAGATAATCTTTGCATTGGATGGACATGCAAAAAGTCGATTCTGCTCCTGGGGGTTAGCCAAGACCTAAACGTTTTCGCTTCTTTGTAGAGTCGCCAAACAAAATTATGGATATGACAAAAGGCGTTACGAATGCGTATGTCATTTCTTTACATTTTTATTGACAATTCTACAAAGAAGTGAACACGTTTAGGTTTTGGGTAACTCCCCGGATCTTTCGCCAGTCGTGTCGGTCATCCGCCCCCCTGGTCGCTGAGGGCTAACGCCGCTAAACTGAATGTGTGTATTATTTCAGGTTGTGGAGGTGAAGAAGGGTGGTCATATGCGGCGCGCGGGTGTCTGCCTGCTGCTGCTCGCTCTGGGCTCGACGGCCGCTGATGTAGTTTTCAGAGTACCTGAAGTTGTGGTAAGAACCTATCAATAAATATTTTTTATTCAAAATTAAAAAATACTTTTTTATTCAAAATAAAAAAAAGTACTTTAAGTACACTTTCTGAACGTCGAGACTACGGTGCCTCTCACCGGTTCGGGGAATAACCCGGCGAGAAGAACCGGCGTAACAATTGTTGTTTGCTAAAATAGCTTTAAGACAGAATACTTTTTTTCTATCATGTTTGTTTAAAAACATAATCCATGACGTTTTGGACATTTAGAGCCTGTTTCACCGCTTACAGATACTTATATATATTATTTATTTGAGAGATACAACTTATTTGACAGATTTTGTATAGAGAATCTGTCAAAAGAGCTGTGGATAGCCTAACAGAAACTTTAAGAGTAAGTGGTAAAACAGGCCCTAAGTCTTCTAAACGTTGCATGATAAAATTTAAATATAGAAGTATTTCTCTTTAGCGCTCGCTGAAATCTATCCTCATCAAGATTTACAAATTATGTCTGTATCTTAAGACACAGACATTCCAAAGTGGTCATACATATGAGTATTTTGGACCTGTTTCGCCACTTCCTGATTATTGTCTCATCTTATTTGGCAGATGAAGTATAAGGTATCTGTCAAATAAGTTGTGGATCTATGTAAGCCATTCGACACATATCAGGAAGTCATGGTGAAACAACCCCTTAGTATTTAACTGTCGTTAGGTAATAAGCAGCCTTTTTATGTTGCAGTTGTTCCATTAACGACTTTTCTGATCTCGCATAGTCTGAGTCTCTAACCTGTATGCCAACGACGTGCCACTCACCATAGAACGCTAATTCAGCAATAGGAAATATGCATGATTTTTCATTCTTTGTTTAAATAAATCTACCGTTATTGAAAAGCGATATAGTGCAATTAGATTTTGATAAAATTGAAAACAAAAAAGTTATTATAAGGAAAGATTCGATATTGATTGTGACGTCAAAGTCTGCAAGCTGCGGACAAAGTTCATACTAAATTACGTTTTAAGAAAAAGAGATGAGTAGAAAACTTAAATCGCTAATATCTTACTGTATATCTTTCTGTATATCTTTTAGCCCGCTATCATAATAATTTGCGTTCAATTAATTTTGTTTTACACGCATCTTCCCTATTCTACCAGGTACGACCGATTTCCGACTCTAAGCCGGTGGGTATAAGCGCTACAGCGTCGCTACACCGGCCCAACGACTCCGAGAAGGGTGCAGCTGCAGGTGACGTCGACGTTCAATATGAGGAGTACTTCGTGGAACACGACGTGTCCACCGCGGAGGCGCGGAAGGCGGCGGCGCTGCTGAATCTAGATGACAGTAAGTACAGTCAGAGAAGTTGAAACAGATCGCGGATCTCAGTATTTTTGTCGGGTTATATCAAATCCAACCCAGATCACGACTTACACGGAATTGACATATACCGACCAAATGACATAGGTCCATCAACTGAATGACTTTCAATTTCCCCCATTATACAATCGGAGAAGTTAAAACAGAATACAGATCGCGGATTTAAGTATTTTGGTCGGGTTATGTCAAACCCAGCCGACAGATCAGGATTTAACATATACGGATCAAATGACATAGGTCCGTCAACTGGATCTCTTTCAATTTCCCTCATTATATATTGTTCATTCATACTTCCATACTGATATTGTAAATGCGAAAGTCTGTCTGTAACCTCTTCACGCCCAAACCACTTAACCGATTTTGCTGAAATTTCGTATTGAGATGCATTAAGGCACGGAAAAAGACAAAGGATACTTGTTATCCCGGAAAACTGAAACCCATTTCCTATAGTTCCAGCGCGATAAACGAATTTTGGCGCAAATTCAAAAATCGTGTAAAAATACCAATATTTTTGTGAGCCCTCTTTAGATACACGATGACGTAACGTAGCCTATGTGATTCTCCATCATTTCAACGAAATCAATGCCGAAAATTAATTGTTTGTAGTAGAGTTTAGGCATGTATATAACATACCGATATAAAATGTTACATACAGACAAAAGTACACCAAGTACCAACTTATTCGTATTTTGATGCTGATTAATAAATATACAAACATTTGTGTTACGTGTGCATTACCTGAATATAAATGAAAATTTTCATAATGATCTTTTGAAATTTTTTAATTTAAATATTTGGAATCAACGACCTGTAACGGGGGCTTAGTTTTTCAAATACGAGTTTGCTCATAATATACTTTTTAGTACAGCTAAAGTTACAATTCGAATACATTTTAAATCAAAATAAATTAAACGGTTCTTATGGTCATCATGCGGACCATGAAAGCGTGTTTGTCTGTTTATTACCGCTTCATGTTCAAAATGAGCTGGTTTTGCTGGCATTTGGAATCGGGATACGAATCGAAATATAGTGTTCCGCGGAAGGACATTTTAATACTTTTTGTCCCGGAAAAATGTGCGCGCGACAAACGAATTTTGGTGCAACGGAGTCACTTATGTCTGGTTTACACGTATTAAGTAGATAAGTAGTTAACTAAATTTTAACTTCATTTTCAGTCATTTATGTAGCAACTTGCTACTTGCAACTGCTAACAATAGCTTCTAAATGTTGTGTTTACATGCTATTATTGACTTAAAATTTTGTTACCTACTTCATCTAGTAAACGATAAAAATGAATGCATAAACTAGCTTCGGTCTAGTAGTGGGCTATTTTAAAGACGACATAATTCTACGTCCTGTAAAAACTGCTTTATATCAGCAGTATAGAATTAGTGTGGATTACGTGTCCATGACTGGCCGTATGGCGGCCATGTTAATTGCTTTAACTCATTGTCAACTGCGACTAATGAATTTTGTAGTACAGTGTAATCTGGAATCATCAAAGGAAGCGTATATGGAACAATTCCGCAAACATCTTATTTTAAGATCTGGCTCGGATGTTGCCAGTTTTGTTGCAGAAAATTCCACATGCATTTAGTCTTTAGTGTGTGGAACATTAGAATTTGACAGTTTTTTCTTTGGTTATGAATTTTTAAACCTTGCTTTGATTGTACGCTAGATTCCCGGAGAGAAAAAGGTTGTTTACAACTTTGATGGGTCAATGCAAGCTGATCACTTTATTTTCTGAAAAGTAATATGATCCGCAGTCAGTTCTACGCCTAATCAGTTGCTTTATGAGTCTGTCATTCGATAATGAAAGTTAGGGAAGGATTTCTGCGAACTTTAAAATTGGGTACTACAATATCAGCCTTTGCCTAGCTGCAAATGACTTAACCGAAATCAATGTAAAAAGTATTTTTCACCTTTAAAATTCAAACTGTAAAGGACCCAAACCCCTCATCAACGATTTCCGTATAATCTACTAGTTTATCCGATAAAAATGACAGCATACAACATAGTAGCACTCATTGTTATAGAAATAGTGCGGCAAAATTACTACTTTTCATTGCATAATGTTAATTATTAAAAAACCGGCCATGTGCGAGTTGGACTCGCGCACGAAGGGTTTCGTACCAGTAGAGAGCAAAAATAGAGAAAAAGAATTTATGAAAGTTTTATAAAAAAACATTTTTAAAAGAAAAATATACAATAACAAAGTGTAATTTACATGTCTATAATCTGAACTCTCGCCTCCTAACAGACCGGATGTATTTAACTGTTATACCACGTTGGGAATGATAATTATGTCGAATTTATTAATATATTATTAAGGTTTCGGAAATAACAAAAAACATATTTGTTATACTAGACTCTTTAATACTTAGGGCCTGTTTCACCGCTTACAGATAGTCCTTTTATTTTACACATACAACTTTATTTGTCAGATTTTGTATATAAAATTTATGGAAAAAGTTGTGGATGAGCCTAACATAAACTTTAAAACATTTTACTATATTTAAACGTAAGCGATGAAACAGGGCCTTAATTTATTTTGTTTTTAGTAATTGTTGTTATTATAGCGACAACAGAAACACATATTCTGTGAAAGTTACAATTCTGTAGCTATTATCGTGCGATACAGCCTGGAGACAGACAGACGGACAAACAGACAGGCAGACATCGAAGACTTAGGGTCCCGTTTTTACCCTTTGGATACCGAACCCTAAAAATCTACTCGTCGGGACGTGTAATCAGAACCGTCACTGGTGCAAGGCTAATAAGTAAGCAACAATGATTCAATCTGGGGCCGAACTCCGAAACCATGTTGAGACTTATAGAAAAGAAGTGGAATACTACGTTCCACTCTAACTAACGTGAAATGACGTTGTTAGAATAGGACGTCAACATCGGTAGAGTCCAAAAATTTGAATGTGTTGTGACTCCTTAAAAATAGTTTTAAAAATGTTAGTTACAAAACAGGTTCAATTATTATTAATAAAACACAATACAATGATTAATCCGAATGTTAACTTTAGGTCGAGGCCCTCTTAGGTCAGGGGCCCGTCGCATTAATTTGTTCATTCCTCCCCTAATGTTACGCCACTGTTATTAATATAGTGTGTAACAAAAGTAGGTGATTATACTTTATGGTGTGTATAATCATACCATACAGAGTTCTCTATATATTATGTACTTAGTAGCAGCGCTAAAAGCGATTTTTTTTTGTGACTTGTATGTTGCAAACTCATTTTGTTTAAGCGCTTGCCAATATAAATATACATAAAAATATACGTAAATACAATATATATAAGTTTTTTTTTCAATGAAAGCTATATAAATTATAATCTATACATTAATACGCGGGCGGAAAACTTTGTACCCCTTTTTAAGAAAGACGTGTAGATATAAAAGCCGGAAATTTCTCCCAGTTTTACTTGGTGGACAGAGGAGGAGTGTGGAATACTAATATTATTTTAAAATATGCTTTTATTTTGCATATTTTCAATAAATATAACGCTACGCTCATTATAATAATTTGTCAGAACACGATAATGTTACACGAAAAACTCTTTTGTCTGTGGTTGAAGTTTGATTTTCTTAAGAAAATTGAATCGCCTGATAACGAGACCTTTAAGCCAAATTGAAGTCTGCGATTGAATTGAAAATAGATTATTGTTTTTTATAGCTACTCTACACAATGGATTTTAATATTTATGGTCAAATTTGGACCACAGGGCGACCTCTAGGATAAGTAAAGAGACGCAAAGAGTTCTACTTGTTTCGTGTACGTCGGATGTTCTGTATTTTCTCACATTAGTACTCAGTAAGTCATTAATACATGACATTACATCACGGGAACGCCCAGCAACCTTGCGTACCGAAACCGTATAATTTCAACCGAGAACCTCCGAATTATACGTGACACAAATTATGCTAAATACAAAACACAACTCATAATTCGTAAGGACGTTTGTTTGTCACTATTGTATTTCACGACTAAGCTACTTAACGGATTTGAATAACATCACATAGACTGAAGTTACCAAGGACAGATTTTTTACTATATATTTTGCACATGTACTCGCAGAAAAGCAACGTAAATTGAGATGCAAATGGTAAAAAAAACCATAGAACCTTTGGTATACGCAGAGAAATGCATTTAGGCATTCCGAAGGGGATGGAGGGACTTGGACGGCTAACCAAGACCTACTGGTTTTCGCTTCTTTGTAGAATAGCCAAACAAAATGTATGTAAATGACATAAGCATTCGTTACTTATTATGTCATACATTTTGTTGGGTGATTCTACAAAGAAGCGAAAACGTTTAGATATTGGCTAACCCCCCTGGTAATATGTGCTCCTCATTAGACCGAAAAGATTGTATGTGGCCGCAACCCTATCCACTAAAACTCTACGGAGCTCCTATCCACCGCTTACCAACGAAGGCGCGGGAACTGTGTAGACACTACAGTTCCGGCACCACAGCGGCTGCTTGTTTACTCGCTCCCCAGGCCGAACAAAGCCTTTGTAGGGGCCTGCTTAGGCCGTTCCACTGCGTTTTGTCGCAATGCACAAGAAAACACAACGACCCTATCGGGGACTCGATGGGAAGGATCACGGCATATCCATACCATCGTCACGGGGGTTATGGCGAAACGTTGATGTCGCTATGGTATGCTTAGCCTACTTTTGGCCTTGGAAAAACATCATGTTCTCAAAATGTTCGTGTTTTGACACGATTTTCAAATTTCACGCAAGCAAAGTTGAAAAACCGCCTGTAAAAGCTAGTAGAGACGAAGGGGGCGCCTTAATCGTACAGTACACTGACAAGTACAAAATAAACGCAGTATAAAATTGCCATTGTAACTTAACCTAAATTAATATAAATTAGCATACAATGACTTCAAGGCGTTGCTTCTCAGTAGATTATCGCAAAATCAACAGCCTTGGAGGAGGTTTCACTACTTTCATTGTTAAATATAAGTAACGTAGAGGAACAATTTCACCTCCTTGGGGGTATAATTTATTATTATTGTAGATTTAATAAAAATATTGAAACATTTTTGTTATCAAATCACTAAAATGAAAATATATAAAAAAAATATATAAGTATTTAAAAAACAAAAACATATAAGCCTAGTTCTTAGGCATTTCCATAACATACTACAAAATCATTACTCTAGGTAAGGGTTAAGTTATGGTCCGTTCCTTCTTAAGCTTTCGACGAGATATTTTCTGATTTTTGGCTAAGGGCGTAATATGGACTACGGTTATTACGGTATAACGGGCTTTGGCCCACCACACATTCTCACCACTGTATCTCTGGTGTCACCAGGATCGACAGCGGTATCCAACCACTAAAACACTTTGATAAGATCTCAGGGAGCTCGAGAGACGTGCTAAAGCTTATTACGTTACGGAACCCTTCACATACCATACAAACTGTTGGTTATGATGTCAAAATAAGGAAATTTAGCATTCCATTATGATTTATGAATGTACACTAAACACTACAGACATAAAAACACAATTCGGCGGTCTGAGTTTGACCTTACTTTTATGCCTCCATTATGCAGTTTCGTGGGTAATTGAGATTATTTAACGTTTAACTACTTATTTGTTATGTTCTATAACGTATATTTTTGGTTTCAATAGTTTAGTCAATAAAATAATAATCAATATGCATCTATATAAAAATATTTAAGGTGTAGAAAAAAATTATAGAGAAAAGCATTTTTATTATGATAATGAAGTGATAATGTCATTTCTCAATTATTTTTTTTAAGGCCCTAATCTCATTAATAAGTTGCCTTAAATACATTTAAGTACAAAGTAAGCTTGTAAACGTGAAAAGTCGTGATTTTTTCTTAGATCAAGCTAAAACCACCGGATACCTGCCTATAACTAGGTTGTTATTTTACGTTGGTGGTTTTGGCAGTACTCACTCGTTCAAAATTGTTAACGGAATCAATCTGCAAAAAACGTGACCAAACCGAAGGTTGTTCTTTTACTGTCAACCACTCGAGCGTGCGAAAATACATAAAAAGTTAGTTTTTACATAAATCTGACCTTACTCTGATCTTGATTTCATTCTCGAAAATTGTCCAGGAAGTTGATTTTAGGGAAATACTAGAAAAAACACATTTTCCTTTAAAGGAAATACTAGAAAAAACACATTTTCCTTTAAAAAAGGTGTTTTTTAACTTTTGTAGACTATTGCTTAAGTTTTTTTTAAAATTTTATTTATTTAGTACTGCCTCATCATGTACATTTTCATTTTAAGACTAAAATTACACATAGTATTGCATCTGAGGCCCGGTTTACATTTAATTAAGTACAGTAGCGAGTTAACAAAACGGTCAGCTAAAAATTAAGTATAGTAAGTATTACGTGACGTTCAAACGTAGGCGAGTTAAGTAATCATAAGTTGCTAGTTCAATAACAAGATAAGCCTCCATCAATTGCTCAATTACTGCCTCCAAACAAATTAAATTTAATATTTTGTTTAACTAAATACCTATTGCATTAAATTTTTGATAAATTAAATATTATAGTATGAACTATACTAAACTCAGACGTCTACACGCTGGTGAGTTTAGTTGGTGGGATACGGGAGCCGCGAGAGGGGGACTTCGTACTTAACTTGCCAAACAATAGGATTACATTACGAACGTACAACTTAACTCGATTTTACCGTTCAAACGTCAAAAATAACTAATTTCGTCGATCGCGCAAGTTAACTCGCAACTTAATAAAATCAAGTGTAAATCGGCCTTTATGTACATGACAACAACGGTACATAGCATTACCGTAACAAATTAAATTAAACTAGAGGTCGGCCCGTGGTCAAAATTCGTCTATTAATATTTAAATCCATCGTGTAGAGGAGCTATAAAAAACTAGAATCTATTTTCAAATCAATCACAAACTTAAATTTGGCAAAAAGGTCTCGTTATCAGGCATTTAATTTTTTTAACTTAAATTAAGTATAAACAAAAGAGTTTTTCGTGTATGATTATTATCGTGTCATGTCAAAATATTGTAGTTTGCTTGTTGTAGTGTGAGTAGCGTTTCATTAATTAAAAATATACAAAATTAAAGCATATTTTAATAATATTGGTATTCCCCGCTCCTTCTCCATAACAACTACAACTGGGAGAAATTTAATGCTTTTATATCTACGCGTCTTTCTTAAAAAGAGGTACAAATTACTTATTATTATTTAGTGATGTTCCGGATACCGTATTCGTATTCGCGGATATGCGAGGGAAAATAATGATCGGTATCCGTATATTATACAGGTTACAGGATGTAACAAAAACATAGTGATAATACTTAAGGGTGTGTCTTAGTATCCTAATGGGCGGGCTCGACCGGAGTGATACCACGGCCTCACAGAAAACTAGCGTGAAACGGCGTTGTGCTGTGTTTCGTTTAGTGAGTTCACCAGTGGCCCAACTTCCCTAACACCCCTATCCTTATTGCCGTTCCAGCAGATCGCAGATCAATTACGATGCGCGCTAAAATCGACGTAGGCGCACCCTAAGCACTAAAAGTAAATGTCAATGGATTCTGTTTTTGCACTTTTTGTAATTATAATTTGTTCTAAGGTTAATGCACTTTGAATAGTTTTATGTTAACACTGTTTAATAAGGAATCTTTTTATGTATAATTTGTAGTAAGATTTTAAAGTTTATTACCCCTTTAAAGGATTTTTAAACGGGAGCGAATAAAAAACACTGTTGTCAGGACGCGTGGTGTTTTAACTTCATTATATGGTTAGTTATTTAATAAATAATCAGTGAAATATTTTTAATTGTGATGCATAATTTCATAAGAATGTTGCAAAATTCCACATTGGGTAGTGTGAAACGCTTAACCTTGGCTAGTGGCAACCTTGTTATGTTATTATATTACAATGTTAGTATTGAAGTTGTAAGATTAGCTTACATAAACCAAAATAATAACATATTACAGAAACAAAACTATATTCGAGTTAAAGAGGAAATTCGACAGCAGTAGACGAAAAATTGCTGAGCAATTCCTATACAATAATGCTGTAACGGCCTTTTCTTTTCAGACATTTTCATAAGCTCAAGGGCAAACCTTGAGCTTATGAAAATGTCTGAAAAGATCGTAATTGCAATATTGCAAAGGAATTTCTCTGCAATTAATTTTAGAATATTTTGTTAAAAAATCGAATAGTTTTGATAAAATAGACACTTGAAAACCAATTTAAATTGATTGTGAAATTACTGTCTTGCAAGTAGTTATTTGCAAGAAATATGACAAAATGAATTGCTGTTAGCAATATTGCCAACTGGCCATTTTAGGGGAGCAGCTCCTTCGGCTCCTACGAGGTCCTGGCGGAAAAAAAAAGTTACGCCTTCAAACATAATGGTCTTCGATTAGGGACCGCAGTGCTCAAAAGGTGTCGCGGTTGTGTATTCCGCGTATCCCGTGCCTGAAGCCAAAAAGCAGGAACACTGTTGGGGTTGAAGTGAGTATTTCACAGAGTCTCACATACCCCGGTGGTCCTCCCCAGACTGCCGGGGATGCATAAATGCATTTCCCCAACGAAAAAAAGGACTCAAAAGGTCACTTAGTAATATTGCTTTGAGCAATTCATTTTATCGGTTTTCTTGCAAAAAGCTACTAATTTTGCAAAACAGGAATGTCAAGCTACTATTTTATCAAAATTATTCGATATTATAATAAATGTACTAAAATGAATGCAGAGCAATTCCTTGGCAATCTTGCTATTACGATCTTTTTAGGCCTGCAGGTTTACTCGCAGCTCGAAAACCCTGGTAAACCCGGGTTTCGGGGATCGTAAAAAACCTGGATTTGAAAAATAGAAACCAGGGTTTTCGAGCTTTTCGGTTTTTTTATTTTACGATACTTTGTTTCTTAAATACTTTTTCTTTTAAGAAATTTCATACCTGTTAAGAGTTTTAATTTCTTTTTTCGACAGTTAAAACTTTTTATTTAAAATATTTTAAGTTTTGTTTACAGGTTTGTTTTTTTAATTGATTGTTTGTATCTAATTGATATTGAACTGATGCAGCAAAAATGTGACTAAAGAAACTTTTTTATTTAAGCCATTTTTTTATTTTTCTCATTCTTTTACGCTGTCTAAGTACTAGATTTGCAGAAAAATGATGTATAAAATATTATAGTAAGTACTGTTTATTATAAATTAAAAGAAAAAAACAAAAAGCTCGAAAAACCCGTGTTTTTTAAATTGTGTCCGGGTTCTGATCTGCAATCTATATCCCAGAGGTCTACTTTCAAACGGCACATACAGATATTTGGACTCGACCGAACGTTGCCGTTGTCGTCCAGCGTCCACCGTAAACGGCATTTCACGTTAGAGTGGGACGCAGCATTCTGATCGTCCGAATTTCGATTCGGGGTGCGGCCCCAGAATCACCGTGAACTTGGCTGATAGTGCACCGGTTGCACAGGACTCGGGATTGATGTTAACCTGTACTCAATCAATATAGGACTCGCAGGCATGCGTCGAAGTGCGCACTGCACAATCAATAGCGCATTAATTTAGGGTTGAGGGACTTGAGGGTTACAAATGGGGTGCTCGCTACCCGCCTTCAGTCATATGCATAGCACATTATACTCAACTATGCTAATGCCCGCGACTCCGTCCGCGTGGTAACTTTTCTCTTGAAAATTTTCCTGATGTTTTTGCTATATGCCTCACGGAGCCCGAGACCTTTCCAGCTAATGCAAGACCGTGGAAATCGGTTCGTGCGTTTTGGAGTTATATCGTCAGGACGGAAAACCCGATTTATTTTTATATAATAGATTTTTACAGCGCCACCTTTACAAATCCCATATAAAATCTTAATAAGTAAACGCGAAAGGTGTTTACGGTCGAATGTAAAAAAAATAACTATCGGCCCTTTAATGTTACGAAGATTCAAGGGCAACGACAGTCACTTTCTATCAGGTGACCCATCTTCTCACTCGTCCTATAATTTTATAGAAAAAAATAATATAAGTAGTTTTTCATCACTTTTTGGGATAGCAACAAACTATTGTAAATTAGCTCGACGTTTTAAACATAACCTGTTGCTTCCTGCGAGCTTGTTGGTATAGCTACAGTGAGCTATAGGCTATTTTACCTTAGACCCTTTGCTTACGCAATAAGGTTCATATTACTGAAGCTCGGAGGTAATATAACTGGACCCATTATACTAGGTCATTGCATTAGGCGAACCTAATTACAATATGACGTGTGGACACTTTTTAGGGAGTCTTGATTTCACGGTCACTATGAATGTAGAATTTTAATTTGCAATGCCTAAAAGGTATTGATCGATTCAGTGGCTTGGGCAGGTAGAAATGTTAACTTGCAGGGATATTTATTAACGGACGTTGTTGGTAGAGTCCACATCCTCAGGATGCTCCGGTGTTGAGGCGAAACGCGCGTCGAGGTTCTCAACCCGCATTTTTACTTACAGGTTGAAGTCTATTTCGCTGAATATTGCTAAAAATCTAAATTTACTAAACTTGAAGCTATGGATTTTTGCAAGGAAACGCCTGATTCTATTAACTTTATGGAAGTTATCAATACATGAGTTTAATTCTTTATTAATAAAATCTATCGTTATTGAAAAACGATGTAGTCCAATTAGTTTTTTGATTCAATTGAAAATAACAAAGTTACAAGCCCTTACAGTAGTCAGTAAGAAAGAGGGATCCGCTATTGATTGTGACGTCAGAGTCTGCTGCATACAAAGTTCATACTTAATTACGTCTTGAGAGAAAGAGATGAATAGAAAACTTAAATAGTTAATATCTTACTCATTTCTCAACAGAAATCTGAGTTTTTTTTGTCATTCTGTATATTAGCCTACTTTAAAAATAATTTGCATTTACAAAATTTTGTTTTAGGCGCATATTCTATTATTGTAAGGACGGATCAAAATAAATTGGCACGGAATTTCATAAAAAAAAAATATTATGAAGTTTTATGCTATCTGTTGAATACTGAAAATGTGTTTGTGTTATAGGAAGACAATAGGTAAATTACTGTTTCATGTAAAATGATTTTGCTATTAAATTACTAGTCTATGGCATTATAAATTACCTACTTCACGTAACTCATAGCGTCTTATGTAATAAAACATGACTACATGATACTGCAGCTCTACATAATCTAAAGGTTTTTCAGGCTTTTCTAAATAATTAGTACTAGAGGTCGCCCTGTGGTCGAAATTCGACAATAATAAATCCATCGTGTGAAGGAGCTATAAAAAAACTATAACCTATTCTCAATTCAATTACAGACTTCAATCTGGCATAAAGGCCTCGTTACCAGGCCACACTTTAATGTATCATGGGGGAAATTGAATAAGAGCGAGTTGACGGACCTGCGTCATTTGGTCGGAATATGTCAACTCCATGTAAGTCATGATCTGTCAACTAAGTTTGATAAACTCAACCAAATTACTCAAATCCACAATCTGGCATAAAGGTCCGTTACCAGGCCATTAAATTTCTATATAAACAAACTTCAACCATACATACATACTACAAAAGAGTGTTTATTTCGTGTATGATTATCCTGTCATGTCAAAAAATAGTTATTTAATATTATTATTTTTAACAAAAAATTAAAACCGACTTCCAAAGGAAAAAACAAAAGTAATAAAAAGAAACTAAAAAGTATTAAATAAAATTTATTCTTTAATAGTGCCTGTTTCAGAATACGGTGAGGCATCAGCCTATTTCCGTACACAATCTTCATTATTTTAAAGTCGGTACCAGCTAACATGTCATGATTTGT
>JAOTAV010030261.1:0-20278 GCA_026546445.1 Cyclargus thomasi
TTTCCCGCCTTTACTTGACACTGGCCATGGTTATAGCCAAGCGCCATATAAATAAATAAATAAATAAATAAATAAATTACGGTTGACGAAATGTTTTAGATTTAATTTTAAGCTTGACATACTATATCAATTTAAATATACTAGAGGTCGCCTTGTGGAAGAAATTCGACCAAAAATATTTTTCAAATCAATCACTTCAATTTGGCGTAAAGGTCCCGTTACCAGGCCATTAAATGTTATAAAAAATCTGACTTCTACCATAAACAAAAGAGTATTTCATGTAGTATATGTCATGTCAAAATGATATGTAGTGTGCGTTGCGTTTTAAGTTTAAAAAAAGCAAAATTATTTTAAAATAATATTGAAATTTCACGCTCCTTCTCCATATCAACTATAACTGGGAAAATTTTAAGCTTTTACAAACGTAAAAGCTTGGAATTTCTCCCAGTTATAGTACGAAAAGTTTTTAAAAGGGGTACAAAGTTTTCCGTTTGCGTGTTAATATATATAAATGTCAGAGATTACTGACTGTCTGTGATATATATCAACGTACAACAAACCTCTAGTTGGATCAGTGGCTCTACCATGAGTTTGAAGCGACAGTGACTACGTGATTTTTTTAGTATGGCAATTTTAGTTCCGCAAGTGACCGCTGGAGGCGCTGTAAAATGTTGCCATACTAAAAATTTACGTGGTAGCTCTGAAGTATCGACAAATATTATTGCTTCAAACTCATGGTAGACTGGCTAAAATTCGACATGCAGGTAAATGTTATGTTAAAATAACATTTGCTAACAAAGGATTTTCTATATATTTATACTAAATTCTACCCCAAAGGGTAATCCGTTTTTACCTGACTGCGCCAATAGGAGGGTTATGTTTTTCGAGCAACTGCTCGAGCTTTGCAACCGAAACGGCTTGATGGATTTTGGCATGAGAGGTATCGTTAGATTTGCATTGACTTTGAAAATGACACTAGATATATCAAATTATAAAAAAATAGACGTATAGTGAAATTTATATTATATATACCTTAAGCCGGGGACGCGGGTTAGAATCCCGCCGACGGAGCAAAAGTTTTTCAATGTTCTTGTGTCATGGATGCGTATTAAATTTGTGTATTTATATAATAGAAATCTTAAATATGTGTATAGTATAAATTTTTTAAATATATTTCCTTTGTCCGGTAACTGTAACACAAGTCCCTCTGGTACTTAGTACGGGGCTAGACCGACGTGTTGTGAAGCGTTAATAGGTATTATTATTATAAATAGGTTTTATTGAATAACAAACTTCCACTGAACCAAACGATCGACATTAAACACAATGCGGTATTTTACCGATTTCGGCGCAATATTTTCGGGGCAATGTCATTTCGTTATGACATACGCCGCTGGGAATACCTGTGTATATCTAGAGTTATGTCTGTAGCCGAAATCCGCCAGTAAATATATTTTGAGTTTTAATTTTTATTAATTTCGTTAGGAAAACTTTTAGCAAAATACTTTAGTAATATTTTGCCGCAAAGTTCGAAATGTAAAATATATTGTGACATTTTAACGTTTGTAATCAACAATGAAGAACGAAGCCTAAGTAAGTGGGTGTGTCATCCATCTGCGTGTCTATCCGTAGACTCGAAATTTTCGGCACACACTGAAAGTATGCGGGCAAAAATCCAGTGATCGATACAACGCTTGAGAATTGAAACTCTATAGTTGCTTACAGTATTTATATTTCACTAGTTGATTTTCGCAGCTCAGTTACACTAAAACTCGTTCATCACATCGGAACCGGAGATATTTTCAGGATAAAAAGTATCCTATGTCCTTCTCCGGGACTTAAAGTATCGCACTTGCGACTCTTCGGCAAGTGCGTTGCCGGCCTTTATGAGGGAATGGGAATAGGTATAGGGGGATTAGGGAACTTGAGCCACCGGTAAACTCACTTAATGAACGAAACACAGCACAACGCCGTTTCACGCCAGTTTTCTGTGAGGCCGTGGTATCACTCCGGTAGAGCCGGCCCAATTCGTGCCGAAGCATGACTCTCCCACGGCAAGGTTGCAAGTGGTTACAGACAAATAATATTAGTTTTGATTTTTATTGCAGCGTATACCGAACGTCTCGAGGGATATCAACGGAGTTGTCATCAAGTGTATGGTCTTCAACGAGGTCGGGAAAAGCGAGGAGACGGAGACGCTGGAGGTGACTTGTAAGTATTTTGAAATTGCCTTGATCACACCGAGGCCTAGCGACCTTTGATACGCACTCGAGAGGGTGCAGGTTCAAAGCCGGGTGTACCAATGAGATATTTTCTGATCTCAAGTACTTTATAGGGACGCTCGTATAGTAAAGGGAAACGTGTAAGAACGCATTGGGCTATTCAGGTGTCTGGATTAGGCCAACCATTTTAAAAGCAGCACGGTCATTTATCCTGATTAGGCATTTGATGAGAGGTAAGGAAATTTTAAAGCTGGGGCTCCTGATTCCCTTGAAAGAATTTACCTTGTAGTTTGACCAAATTTCATGTGAGACTTGAAAAGATGAAGACTTGAGAAGATGAAGAAGGTATAGTCAAATTGTTTTAAGCCTCGGTTGGACCTTGAAACCTCTGCAACTAAACAACGGAAACCTAATGTTCCACGAAACACCATTCGAGTAACGCAGCGCTGTTGAGAACATCATTCGGGCTAAGCGATACTAACGTGACGACAGCGACATCACTAAGATGCCGCAACCTTTTTTTACTTTACGTCTGCAGCGTCTTGACGCTATAACCATAAAGCCTTTTTAACTGAGCGTCCACGCCCAGTTCGAAAGGTATCTTTACAAATAGCTTTTGACAATTTTGATGACCAGGCAAATAATATTATTACTTTCCCAGATCCACCAACGTTCCGGAATAGACCGAAAGACGTGGAAGCGGAAGTTGGGAAGCAGGTTACCCTGAGCTGTGATGTCGACGGTTTCCCAGCCCCGGAGATCCGATGGTTACATTACGAAGAGGATACTAATATTGTGAGTTTAGACAATACTCCTCATCCTCAGATTCTTTGAGCAGAGGAGTGATGACAGCGGAGGCCCGAGGGGAAGCAGGATATTCCGCATATATTCAAATGGATCAGTTCTCAAAAAAAGCGTCTTAGTAATCTCCCGCACTGCATTTCTAGGCTGAAGCTTAATTTTCTACCATCAGCCCTACGAAGATGTTAGGATTGTAGGTAATAACCAAAACATTTTGGCGCATGAAAAAAACTCTATAGCTGTATAAGAAACGCAACAGAACAAAATCGAGAAGTTATTTAGTTCTTGAGAAGGACAATTTTTTTATAGTCGAAGCTAACTTTATTGACCATTTTATATGCATTTTATGTCCAACCGAACTCAGTAAAGATCCAACTAGACCGATACAATTAACATTTTCTTATTAGTTTAATTGTACCCGATAAACATTTCAACATAAATCCATCTAAATACCTTTTAATTGTGAATTCGTATTCTGAACATTACTTTCAAATGTCGAATCTAATGTATGAGGATCGGACATTTGATAGCCTGGTCTGAACATGGGTTTAGAGGCTTTTGAATAAACATTGCTTTTGAATTCAAAGCCATCTAATCCATCCATTGGCAACAATTGATAAAGCTTTGATTCCGGCTTTTAAATTCAGATTGAACATAAAACAGCAATTTGTGATTTTCCAGTTATTGGAAAAAAGTAAAAAGGTATTTGTAATGTTCAAATTAAAAAGATAAGAATTGTGAGATACAGTTTTATTTGATGTTTCTTTTGAAAATTTAGGAGAGATAAATATATTTTTTTACGCAGTCAGATTTTTTGTTTTCGTAACTCGGTGAATAACTTTTTATAGTCACGCTATATTTGCCTCTCCGAGCTTGGACAGTGAAAATTTTTAATTAAAAATTTTGTTAAACTGATTAAATACGTTGGGCCTGTTTCACCGCTTACTGATAAGTGTCGGATAGCCTATCAGAAAATTTATCAGTAAGCGGTGAGATAAATGCATAGCATTTATATCTATTCTATACTAATAATATAAAGCTGAAGAGTTTGAACACGATAATCTCAGAAAGGATGGGACGTAATTTAAAAAAATATTTGATGTTAGTGCATTTATCGAGGAAGGCTATAGGCTATAGAACATCACGTTACGACCTACAAAAAATGTTGTAAAAACGAAATAATTTATAAGTTTCACGCGAACGTAGTTGCAGAAATCATCTAGACTTTAATATACGGGAGTCGTATAGACTGAAACAAAAACTAAGAATTTCCGAAAAATGTCTTCGGCTTACATATGTCCCTGGAATAGTATGGAACCTATTTTGATATTTTATCCTATCACCGACTTTGTGCCAATAACTGTAGATTGTATCTAGTACATTCACAATATTTGATCATTTCAGTTTTTTATCTTATTTTTTTATTTTTAACTATATCATTGCCATCAAATTAGATTCATTCCAATATATAGTATTCAAAATCGTGCACGTTCTATTTGCTATCTTATTCCCATCTCTCTCCGTGGGGCTGCTGGCAGAGATTTCTATTAGAAATAAGCAGATCCCTTGTGTCGTCTTACTGTGTTTATTTTTAACAATTAACAAATTGTTATATTGTAACCTGTCTCTTGTGCACAATAGATAAATAAAATTAAAGAAATAAATTGATGAATCCATTTTGATTTTAGCGCGTGGGACGGACCTCCAATTTGACACTGACCGTGGACACTCATACATCCGGCCGGTATCTGTGCAAAGCCTCTGTCGAGGGGTACAGGGAGATTGAAGCCGAAGCCAGCATATTCATCAAAGGTAAGTACAGCTGTGAATTGACAAGTATAAAGGACAGTAAACGAGTAAAGTAGTTAGTTACTTACTTGAAACTCTTCCTTTTTTCACTTATATGGTTGGTTTACTCAACGTCCTGAATAGTGCTATCCAAAATTTTTTTTTGGATGAAGTTTAGAGAATCTCGTAAAAAAACCTTGTAGTTGGCTTATCTACTACACTTGTACAAAACCTAGAGTCCAGTTTCACAGCTTACAGATATAATTTCTGATATCCACTACTCTTTTGGCGGATTCTCCAAAATCAAAAACTTGTAGATAGACTATCCGATACTTTTCAATAAACGGTGGAACAGCCCTTGGGGTCGAGAAAATGATTTGCAATTAAAAAAAAAACAACATTTATCTTCTTCTATAAGCTCTTGATGAATTAATTAACATAGATGATTATTTTAATATTTTCTCGTAAGAGAATTTCGTAATTACTATCCATAATTTTGATTACTTCAGAAACCTCATTTTTGGTCAAACTATGTGCTTAATTTCGGAACATTTCAACTACTATTACCAACTAAATTTAAGTTATGTCAGCACAACTCCAAGATTACAGCAAACTCCAATCTTTGAGGGGTCGTAGCCAGCTCCGCGGGTCGCTGTAATTACATTTCTTCCCAACTCCCCGTCTTATGGGTCGCTTTTTACGAATCTTTGTATGTTTGGAAGTTTCATACTTTGAAGTACGAGCTCGATTTTAATGTGCGCTATTAAAAGTTTTATTTTCACTTCTCCGCGGTTATAGTTCTTGTAATACTTAAGATTATTGACGTTTATTATATTGTTAGCGAATAGATTCGTCTGATTTTGATTTTTATATCTTATCTGTGCGACTTAACTAAGCACATGACTTTGACGAAGTGATTTTGGAAAAATGTAAAAAAACATAACAAAATGTCCAAAAACAGCAACTTGCTAAAATTTCGATTCCTATATCGGTAACAATTGGCTTGTTTTCTGTTTCTGTTTTTGGACATTTTGTTAATGTTTCTTAAATTTTTCTAAAACGATTTTCTCAAGGTCATGTGCCTAGTTAAGTAGCACAGGTTATCAAAGTATTTGTCTTGCTTTTGAAAGTGGCTTTGCTTACATAGAATTTTAACCTCCCGAAAAAATATTAATATTTGTAACGTGATGCTTTTTGAAAACATAAAGTAGCCTAGTTACTCTCCGTCCTGTTTATTAAGTAATGCCAAAATTAAAGATTTTCCTTCGTCAGGACGTGAAAGAAGGAGCAACAAAGAATTACTCTATCCTATTTATGATATCAGTATATATAAATTTTATATTTTGTTTTTTATTTTAATTTTTAAGAAAAAAAAAATAACTAAAGCATTAAACATCAGTTAGAAGTGTCCCGTTGTATCTTTTCTTCTATGTCACCTGAAATGAAATCTGTGGCACGGCTGAGGCACCGCCAAGTCGAGCGCGAAGCAAACATTACCGTCTTTGCAGGAACCATTTCGCCGGATTGTCAGTCTTCTGTTTGTGAACTTCTGAATAATACCAGAAAGCTGAAATTAACTCATAACACATACTTAAAATCCTTAATTTCAAGTTTGTAGGTCATTTAGTTCTGAGTTTAGGCGATAGTAAATTTATACACTTACTTACACATACATGATCATCAAAATAGAATTACATCTTCCAATAAACTCAGAGAGCTGAAATTGGTACTCAGCTAGAGTTTAATGGTCACATAAAGGAAAAATTATAAAAACTAGGATAATAAAAAAAAAACAAATTTTGAATTGCCAAAATCTTGACTTGATAATGATATGAGAGCTTCCTTAAATATAGCTTCCTTAATTATTTGTTGTAATAGCGGCAACGGAAATACATAATAAGTGAAAATCTTAACACAATAGTTAATGTTATACGACTGGCCGTGGGCCGTGCCCACTAACGAATAAAGTTAAAGGTTAAAGGCTAATCATATTATAACATTAACTATAATGATAAACAAATCACTCAATTGAAACTTGGCCTGTTTTATAACAGAATATTTTTGGGATTCGATATTCGATAAATGTTTGACATTTACCTTGATTTGACAATCGACCATATCTACGTTTCTTAATGTCACAACCGCGACACTCGTCACGTTCATGTGTCATATCTTTATGTGACATATCAAGATGTTCTCAAGAGTTTCATTCATTCATCTGTTCCTAATGAGCAGACCATAGATAATTGATAAGAAAAGAGGGCGCTAGTCTCTTCATATGCATTTCTTTATTCTAAGTGCATTATAAAGTTTTTAGGGTTTCGTGCCAAAGGGATTAAAACGGGACCCTATTACTAAGCCTTCGACGTCTTTCCGTCTGTCTGACTCAAGGTTGTATCTCAATGATTGTAATAGCTAGAGACTTGAATTTTTCACAGATTTATGCATTTCCGTTGCCACCATAACAATAAATACTATAAAAAACAAAATGAATTTAATAAATAATATAGGCTCTTGTACGACGTGATTTTTTTTGCTCGATATCGAGAATGGCAATAGGTAGGCACTTTAAATCTTTATAAAATATATTTTGAGTATTTATAAAATAATTATAAAATATATTTTATATTAATAGGGACTTTAATTCAAACATACAATTGTTGACTTATGTTTGGTCTAATAAGGTTAGACCGAATTTGCGCGAGCCCAACTCGCACTTGGCCAGTTTTTTAATGGAAAATGCTTAGTACAATTTTTAATACAAATAACAAAAATTTTAGCCACGCTATGATATTCCGAAGCAAATATTTCCTGGTTACCAAAAGCAGCATTTAAATGTTGTCATTCAGCATAAATGCAGCTTCATTAATAAGTTCCTAAACAGTCATGCTGCTTGTATGACATTAGTCAGAATATACAGGGTGTAACAAAAGAAGTTGATGAAACTTTAAGGATCATATATGTCCCTGATATAGAGTTCACTATGAAAGTAGCATACACATCGAAAGATTTTTTCGTTTTCAGCGCAGCTACTTTCACCGTAAAATTTATATCAGGGATACATACGATCCTAAAAGTTTTCATCACTTTTGTTACACTCTGTATATGGAAGAATTAGGTTATTTCCGACCTGGTACGTGATTAAGCTATTTACGTTTTTCGAGAGTATGTATGTATGTATAATTGTTTGGTACGCTTTGTAGCGTAAGCGGTTTGATGGATTTCAACTTATGAAGTATCGTAAGTTTCGTCTTGATTGGCTTAAATAGAACGCAAAAATAAAAAAAAAACCTATTTTTTGGCGAGTTAAGTGTGAAGTGCTAGCCCTCTTGCGTCTCCCGCACCCCGCCAACTTAACTCACCAGCGTGAAGACGTCTGAGTTTAGTACAGTTCATATTATAATATTTAATTTATCAAAAATTTTTATAAAATAGATATTTAGTTGAGTAAAATATTAAATGTAATAATTTGTAGGCAGTAATTGAGCATTTTATGGAGACTTATCTTGTCATCGAACCAGCAACTTTGTTACTTAACTTTGACGCTAAGGCATAAAACATTATTTACAAAGAAAGCGGTTTGTCATAGCGGACACAGAAATACATTATGTGTGAAAATTTCAACTCTCTAGCTAACGATCCATTTTTGAGATTCAGTCTGGAGGCAGACGGACGGACATCAAAGCCTAAAGCGGAAAACATACTGATCAACAATCTAGATAAAAAATGTACATTGAAGTGTGTAAACTATAAGGCGTAAGTCGTGGACGTTTTGTATGGGCTGTCAGCCGCGTCTGACGTCAGTCGCGAACGTTTTGTACGGGCTGTCAGCCGCGTCCGATCAGTTTGTTTTCAGCTTTAATAATACGGTCCCGTTTTTACCCTTTGAGTACGGAATCCCAAAAAAGTAAAATAGTCTAATGTCTTTAAGACACAAAGGACATAAAATGACTGATTGATTCACCTCCAAGGTCAAATCCCGAGACGCGCGTACCACGCGAAAAATTCTGTGTCACTCCGAAATTCACGCTCAATTAGATGAAGCTTACAAAAGCTTTTTGAAACTTACAAAAGCACGGAAAGTCCTTGAGCTTTCTTCCGTATCGATCGGTGCATATTTAAATACAGAGCACAATAGACAGAACTAACCAGTAATCCGACTTAGAGTTAGCGTAACGTAATATGTCATTACGAGTATATCGTCTGGCACACCTTGTCTGCCTCGCTTCCTCGCTGTACTTACTATAAGCAGACTTCGAGTATGCTTTCCAAAGTTGTTGACAAAGGAACCCGCAGTGATTATTTAGTTTTTTTTTCAAGAAAACAAGGGACAAGCGAACACACGGGTCACCTAATGGAAAATAACCTACTCTGATGTTGCCTATGATCATTTGCAAACTAGAATTAGTAACAAATGCGTTATCAGCTTTTTAATATAGGAATTTACTATACGGGATAGTAAATAAAGTGTATGTCGTTGAGCCTTCAGTAGACTTACTCACTCCACGGAACACAGGGCAATGTTTTTTCACGCCAGTTTTCTATGACCTCACAGTATTTCTCTAAACCAGTTGGCCTATTCGAGCCGACGCATAGCTCTCCGTCGGCTGTTAGCGGCAAAAAAGTTTCAAAATAAATCAAGTCTAAGTATTAACTATTTAATCTCGTCAAAATTTACAAGCATGGCTCTCCCACCAAGTCTCTGGTTTTAAGTTGGAATACTGGTTGGTTACGTCTATTGTGTACAGAACTTGGAAGCTTACATTTATCGTCAATAGCATTTTCACCTTCGTGAATAATGAGTTTCTTTTTCCGGTACGACTTTACTAACAGTTTCTTTTAATGATGTATTTGGTTGAATGTTTTTATTTAAATGATATTAGAAAAAAACGTCTATACTGAGCTTTAAACTAGGTAATTCCTTGTGTAATTCGAATTGTGTAAAAATACAAATATTTTCTGTACTTGTTTTACGAAGACCTATGTTACTGTCCATCCTCTCAACTAAATCTATGCTAGATATTAAGTAAATTGATTTGTTAGGGCATAAACGAAGTACCCTTTTTACTTTTCTTGCCAGTCCATTCACGCTGAAGCATGCTTATCCCACGGCATAAATTTCATTGAAATAAAAATATTCTAAACTAAAATTACAGCAATTTTAGTCAGCTAACTATAAACCAAATTGCATGAAAATCCTTTGGTTTGTTTGTCAATCACGCTCAAACTAGTCAAGTAGTTTGAGCGTGATTGACAAACAAACCTCCACATTTATATTATAAATAGGACCTGTCGAAAGTCACAAAAGTTTCAACGGGGCCAGAAACTTTTACCACGAATAAAATATGTCAATTTAGAAATTAGGACTTTAGGACCAAAATAACATAAACTTTAAACTTATGTTGCATCTATTTTAACTGAGCTCAATTGACGTTGGTTACTCCATTTAACTTCTTGTTTTAAACTATCTAATAACGTTCTAATCAATAAAGTGGCCGTTAAACCAGTATATATATAACGAATCAGTAGAACAACTTGAAGCAAACTAACAAATCGACGCGAGTATAGCCAAAGTTCACTATCAGCATACCTTTAACTAGCTTCAGAGAAAACAAAAATATTATGTCATACCTATTATTTTAAAAAAACATTTGTTTTTATCGGAATATACGAGGTTAAATCTATTTCAAAAACTAACCTAACAATTTAATGCTTTTGGCTTCGTGTAGACAAAACTGTATTTCTTCTTAGATAATAATAAATAAAGGAAGCGTCCGTAGCCTAGTGGATAAGTCCTTTTGTTCGCACTCGAGAGGGTGCAGGTTCGATACCCGGTGGAAGCGTGTACCAATGAGACATTTTCCGATCTCAAGTACATAATACGGATGGTACGGATGGAAGAGCCATGCTCAGGCACAAATGGGCCAGCTAGAACGGAGTGATACCACAGCCTCAAAGAAAACTTGAACACAGAATTACGCAGAATATTGAAAAAAATCATAATTTAATAAATTTAGCGTTAGCTCTAGTTAGCAAGCTCGTGCAAATCCCTCTTGTATCCCGGGCATGAGTCGGCTTACTGGTTAGATATATGTACTGTGTTTAAACTGTAAATTATTTAAACCGTAACTTTTGACGTGCAAGTAACCGGACCGGGGTAACTTCCGTTTTAACCTGTTTCGAAAGTACCCCAGCATACTATACCAGTAGATTTTATATGGCAATTATAACTAATTGTTTGGTAAATAAATATTATAGTGCTTTCGATTACTAGAGGCGGTGACGGTTATTAGCGCTCTATCTTAAATATTGCCATTTGTATATTATAAACTATGATTGACAAAAACAGATTTTTTGACAGGGGGTTAATGACCACTATGGCCTATATTGACTAATAGCACTATTGTGGAGTTCTTTTTGATATCGCATAATTTTTTAACGATTATGCGCTTTCAACAGGGTTTTACTACACTAAGCGCCCGTTTCATCGCTCAATGGTAAAGTTTCTGATAAGCTCCCCATAATTTTTTTGACCGATTCTCCACACGTCTATAAAAAAAATGTGAATGGACTATCCGACATTATCAGTAAGCGGTAAAACAGGCCCTAAATCAATTATTTAGTATTAGATGGTGCCCGCAACTTCGTGTCGCCAAAATTCGTTTATCGCGCGGGATAAAAAATATCCTATGCCCTTACGCGGAACTCCTAGTATCTCCATACCAAATTTCAGCAAAATCGATTCAGCGGTTTGGGCGTAAAGAGGTAACAGACAGACACACTTTCGCATTGATAATATGTATGAAAAAAATGGATTTACACTACATGGTAGATAGTAAAAAACAAGCTCCTATAATATTTAGATCGATTTCTCCAAAATTGTCATATTAATATCACTTTAATTCTTTCGATAGGTATATCCCAATTTTATATTTTAATTCACTTTATTATGTTGTTCTAGGACCACCAAAAATCCTATCCAACAACACCCAATTCGGTTCCCAAGGTGACGCCGTGCATATAGAGTGTGCAGCTTTCTCTGTGCCCAAGATTGACAACATCATATGGACCTTTGAGGGGAAGGAGATTGATACGTTACACGATCAGGTAATATGTTGAATTATACGGAGGTACGAAACGTGAAAAAAATAAAAAAGTAGTCTAGGTTCCTATAAAATAACTTCCACACCGTGTCCGTAATGTTTCATCACAACCGGGCCAGTTACGCAGAAGTAGTGTCTAAGTGTGTGTACAGAACTCGCCTTCTATACTTTTATAAAGTCGGACGGATTGCCAACACGACTGGCGATAGACAAGGCAGGACCGACCTAACGCGCCCACCTGACGCAAGAATCGTCCTATGCACTTATATGAGTCAATCAACTGATAAGCCTTCATCATCCTAACTACCCCTATCTTGACAAATTTCAATCTGGCGCAATCTTTAACTCCATGTGCAGTATATTATAATTGTTTCATTAAACCATTATTCTACTGAATGTTTAAATCTTAAATACTGTCAGTACTCAAGCTTGTTTCACCTTAAACTATTCCTCTGCCAGGACTACGCCTTCCTTGAGGACCTGCAGCCCGGCGGCATCGTCAATTCCACCCTGATCATCAGGGATAGCCAGGCGCGTCACTTCGGCGTCTACAAGTGCAACGTGTCAAACGACTTCGGCAGCGATACTTTGGAGATCGTCTTGCAGCCTAACAGTAAGTACCTGTTAAAACCTTGCGTAATGTGGCATAATATGATGGAAAATAGGAGCTGGAAGGTAAGGAGGAACTCAGTAATTATACGACGCAACACCATAGAGTTTGGGCTCATTAAATTCATCTTGACGAGTACTTTAATGCTTTGACGTAAAAAAGCGGATCACAGCCTCTCAGAAAACAGGAGTGATACCACAGCCTCACAGAAAACTGGCATGAAACAGCGTTGTGCTATGTTTTGTTCAGTGAGTGAGTTTGTCCCTAATCCATCTATTCCTGTTCCCATTCCTTAACCCCTTACAAAGGCCGGCAATGCACTTGCGACTCGTCGGATGTCACGAGTGTCCATGGGCGACGGCAGTTACTTTCCACCATGTAACCCGTCGGCTCGCTTGCCTAAATTACATGAAGAATGTGTTTTTTTTATTACTACAGGAGATATATCTGCAACGAAAATTTTTACCGGTATAAAAATACTCTTATGTCCTCTTTCGGGGTTCCTCTAAACTTTTCAGCAAAATCGATTGAGTTGTTTAGGCATGAATAGGTATCACACAAACAGATAAAGTTACTCTCAGGGAAACAATTAGCCAACGACCCATAAATCATTGTCCTAATCATCATTAACATCATCAACGTCCAACGCTCTTGCAATTCTTCTGATGTTTTAGGATAAATGGTCGACGGTACATTCCATTAGGTTGCCTATTTGCTCGTTTGTAATTTCATACACTAATATGGTTGTCGGCATTTAGTTTCTAGTATCCACAACATATTATAAATATTATCACACAATAATTTCTAACGCGACTACATCATAACCGCACATTTCGAATTCTATATTGTTAATTTGGAGGTTTTAGCCCGAGGGTGAATTGACAAAATATTTCGGCGGGAATTCGATAAATATTTATATTTCGGGTGCGCTACAGGCATTTACATAATTGTCCCAAATAGAGAACGTGGCACTGGATTTTCGTTACAATAATAAATTGTTTCATGGAGACTACGCAGTATTATGTACCTCCCTTTCTATTTTTTTCTGTTGAACGAAGAGACTTGTTTGTTTGTGTGCGTATGTGTGCGCGTATGCGTGTGTGTAAGCGTATGTGTTTGTGTGTGATATTTTTTATGGAGGAGGCAAATGTACAACAGGTCATCTGATGTAAAACAACTGCCGTCTACAATGGACGCCTGTAACATCAGAAGAGTTGCTAGTGCGTTGCCGGCCTTTTATGAAGGACTTATTTCAAATAAATTGAAGAGAAAGAGAATATAAATAAAAAATAATATTTGGTGACCTGGACACTTGATGAAATACAGCACATGCCCTGTTTTAGGTCGGTTTTCTGATAGGCCGTTGTATGTTTCGTCGAGCGAACGCATTCGTGACAAATCATTTCTCTTCTACGGCAGTGTGCGTATGTGTATGTGACGCTCGATAACTATTACTAATTGAATCTAAATATATTGCATTGAATAAGGTTAAATACCTCCTTAATTTTTCCGATTTGTCGGAAATATTTTCCACAATCTAAAGTTTCCTTTACCAGCGAGAATAAAGGCTTTAACTGTCGACATTTAACACAAATGCACACAGGAAACTTCGTTAGTTTGTTTTTATACAAAGCTGAAAATATTAGAATTTTATCGGGAGTATAGTTGGAAAAGTTTTTTGCAGTTTTTCTCGTTTTGTAACTATTAAAAGTACTCGTCTTTATCCCTAAATATTGAATGGTAAGCCTTTATCTATTTTATAAATCAAACTAAAAAAGACTGACTGCAGACACCTTTACCCAATTGCACCAGAAGGATGGTTATATTTTTCGAGAGTGTGTATGTATAATTGTTTATGTTGATGGATTTTAACGTACGAGGTATCGTTAGATTTGTCTTGATAGCATTAGTGATACTGGGTATATAAAAAAATTAAAAATCAAAATGGCGGATTTAGCATTCGAAATTGTGGGGCTTTGTTTTTTGCAATGTTTTTTGAGATTATGTATGTATGTATAATTGTTTGGGTATTCCAAAACGGCTTGATGGTTAACGTGAGGTATCGTTAGATTTATCTTAATAGCGCAAGTGATACTGGGTACATTAAAAGGTTAAAAAAATTTGCAGTCAAAATTGTGAAGTTTCAATTTTTTACGCTCATTTAGGTCGAGTAGGGTATCAAAATGAAGGGCTTTAAATAGAAATTCTAGAAATATACACATTAATAAGAAATATGCCTTATGCTTAAATTGCAATGGTTCCTGAAGTCGGGTTTTCTGTTTTTGGACATTTAATATACATTCCAAATTCCAATTCCAAACTACTGGATATTTTTTGTGTCTGTTGAAGGGGGGTCTTAAAATTGGTTTAAATTCACAAAACCCGGCAGGAAAACATCTGGCAGGTCATATAATTTACAGTTATTTCTTTTGGACGTCTGATTAAAATACTCTTTAAGGGCTAATATAAACCGATTTCAATGATTTATGTGTGCATTTAGTTTTTTTTTGTACTTCTTAAATGGCTTATCACAAATCAGCTGGACAGTCAGCCGGGTACATCCATACTAATATTATAAATGCGGGAAAATATCTGTCTGTCTGATTTTGCGTAAAATTTAGTATGGAGATATTTTAAGTCCTCAGAAAGGGCATAAAATACTTTTCTCATCCGGGAAAAATTGTACGGTTCCAGCGAGATAAACGAATTTTGGCGCAACCTATTTGCGGAAATCAATCAAGTGTAGAATATCTGTGAATCCCGTTGCAAATAAACAAGGAAATATATTATGTAATATGTTAGGCGTCATCTTGGATATCCGACTCTAGAGGTATTCCTTTGATATAGGACTCCAAGTAGCTGTTACAGCTCCAAAGGAGAGCTTAGCACTATAGATCATTATAACAATGCGCTAGTCGACCTAAACTATCAGATTGCGTATGTAAGTTGTTTGCTTAGTTTTGAAACCAGCTGATACGAAACAAATTAATTGATACTGGTTGAAATACTTTTATTTTATTAAAGCTTCATTTTCATAAGAAATATACTTTGTTTTATGCTTAACTAGGTGTCCTGGTGAATTTTGTATCACACCTCCAAATATAAATCTTACCTGGATTTTCAGAAACATATCAAGATTAACATTACCTTAATCGCATTAACCATTACCGAGTCAATCTAGAAAAAATAATACATTTACCACATTTTAAATACTTTAAGATCTTATTAGGTGCTAAGAGAAACATTATTTTCAGAATCGTTTCCTCTGTTACTGATATTATTCGGAGTGACGTCTGGGACGATCATGGTAGCTGCTGTAATAATGCTGGTGATACTCTGTCAGAGGAAGCAGAGAAAGAATAAGCAGCAAGTGACAGAAAAGCCAGACGTGACAGTGACCACAGAAGATCTCTTTAAGGAGAACGACAGGAATTCGAACATAAGTGATCTGAAATTGGAGCTACGACAGGCAAACGGAAGCTGTGAAATTGTAAGTATATTTTTAATTTAGTTATTAAAATTATCGTTAATTGTTTAAATTAATTATAATATGAATTCGAATGTAACATATAATCTGCATGATGTAAACGTCACGAACCTACTCAATACTTGCCGATAACTTTTTTCTAATTAATAAATAATCCTCACAATTACATGATCATAAAATAACATTTAAATCTAAAATCATACTCAAAACCAACAGTAAAATGAAAATCACACATAGTCGCTATATATACACGTTAAAAATAATAAAATAGTTAAAAATAGTTTCAAAAGTACTTGACGCTTAAAATTTATTTCAGGACTACTCGAACACTGGTTCTGACAGTACACTGTGTTCGAATGCCAAACTTGGTAGTGGTATCCCACTAGCTGGTACGGTACCACTTACAACCATAAACCAGGGTAGCACATATCAGCCGTACAGATATAGTAACGATTATACAGATCCGGCTTATGCTGATTGTTATAAGGTAAGCATTATAATTCTTTAACTGTAAAAATAAATTATGTAAGAAGATATTTTTAAAATATCATGAAATACTTTGGGAAATAATGATAATAATTTAAGTAAGCCCTTTAATACGAAAAATGTAGATTTATTGACCCTAATAGCAAAAATTAAATAATCAACATTTACAGTAAAAAGTTAAGTTCAAGATCTCTTACAGTATCTTAAGATTACTGTGATTCCTTCTTACCAATTTTTTTTATCAGGTAAATGGCATAAGCAATGGATATCACACATACGTCCACTACGGCCACGATTATACTCCTGGCTCGCTGAGGGTACGCTCTCCGACGCTAGGCAGTGAGAAATTGACACCTAATAGGTAATTATTAAAATCATTTTGTTTTTATTTAAAAAAAACATCATACGACGCCAACACTATTATATATTGCCTTTGAAGTACCACAAGGATGATTTTTTGAACCACTTTTGTTTTATGTGTACAGCAACGACCTCGACACTAAAGACTCATTTTAGTTTTTATTTTTGTGATAAATAACTGATAAATGATATTTAATCAGGTCAATAAACGGAAGCCTACCAAGAAGCGTAGACACGCCGTCATCAGCTCAGTACAACGCTAACGGATCCCAAAATAACTCCCTGCAGCGTTCAACAAAAAGGCTTGACAGCAGCGGAACTCTCAGCAATATTGCACAAAATGGCGAAGGTATGTTGTATAAATTAGTTTACATTAAACTTGTTGAAGTTTTGCCTCGAACTAAGGATAATAAGATTGAAAACAAAATTAACTCTAAGTCACTAATAGCGGGAGCAAGTTTTATAACACTGTTCGTTGTTCCCGGGTGATATTTTAGGCTTGTTACGTGTAGGTACAGCAAAAGTTTACGCCGTGTTAACTTCAACATTATAACTTATGATTCTTTGGTAGAGCGATGAAGTAACACAATTTGAATTTTTTTCTCGGTTGTTTCGTACAAGAACATAATCTATACCTCCGTATACAACTAATATTATAGATGCGAAAGTGTGACTGTCATTCTGTATGTCTGTCTTTCGGTTACCTCCTCACGCTCAAACTACTGAACTGATTCTGCTTATATTTGGTATGAAAATACTTTGAGTCCCGCGAAAGGACATAGAATACTTTTTATACCGAAAAAATCTACCGGGAATTTAGGTGCAACGGTGTTGCAGGCATTATCCAGGATCCATAAATCGCTCACGTGGAAAAATTTTTCAGGACCAAAAGTAGCCTATGTTATTCAAAATCTTTAAAGTCAATCTATGCCAAAAATCAAGTCATTGGTTACCTCGTTAGGGCGTGAAGTAAAGATAAATACACTTTCTGATTTAAAACATGGATAGTTTGCATTATAATAACGAAACTTCACGTCTTTGAACTGTATGCAAATAGTTAAAACGGAATTCCTCAAATATTGTGCAATCCCAAACATTTGTATCACAGCTAATTTCGTTGGAGTGAGCTCGGGCACTAAACTAATTAAATATTTCCAGACAACATCTTGATTATTCGGAATTAAGCGGAGTAAATGTTAAGAATTCTGATTATAATGAACGTAGTTTTTAACGTTCTATGTATAAATACGCGAACGGAAAAACATGTACCCCTTTTTAAGAAAGACGCGTAGATATAAAATTATGCAATTTTTTCCCAGTTATAGTTGATATGGAGGAGGAGCGTGGAATACCAATATTATTTTAAAATATGCTTTAATTTTGTATGTTTTTAATAAATAATACGCTACGCATACTACAACATGCAAACTACAATATTTTGACATGACACGATAATTATACACGAAATACTCCTTTGTTTTAGGTTTTTTTTTTTATAAAATTTAATGGCCTAGTAACGATACCTTCATACCAAAATGAAGTCTATGATTGAATTGAAAATAGATTAAAATAATTTTAATAGCTCCTCTATACGATAGATTTTAATATATGGCCGAAATTCGACCATAATTCGACCTCTTGTACCTACAATCAGGTATACGTCCTAGATTTTTTTTTTACGGAAACCTCACATTTTTTAAATTAATTCATTTTGCATATGATATATGTTACATATGTAGATCTTATTTTTCCAGGATTCTTACCCTAGATCCTTCTTTAGGCTCAAAATACCTCCATACCAAAATTCAGCAAAATCGGTATAGAGTTCGGGCGGAAAGGAGTAACAGACACACTTTCGCTTTTAAAATATTAGTATGGATTAAATATAATAACAAGAAATAATCTTCTCGCTCTGTCGACTTGAAGGTCATTGATTCTCACATTAGAAAAAATATTTTTCAAACTTTTAACTACTTCGGAAAAGAAATCGAAATTGCTGATTATTATGTTTTTAAATTAAGAAGAATATTATGTTTTTAAAGTAAGAAAGAGTACCTAAGGAGCGCAACGACGATGATACAAACTCAAAAGTAATATTTTCTTCCATTTTAATAAAATAGACAGGCAATATCGATAGAATGCCTTCGCAGCAGTAATTTTAACTCCGACTGACAACAGTTGAAATGAAAATTCTTTGTAGTTTAAAGAATTTATTACCTATTGATTTCTACTACGCGTTTGTATTGACTATCGTAAAGATATGTCATGACATTACGTTAAATTTTTATAGACAAGTGACTTTTTAACTCACTCCGAGGGACGAAATAGAAAAATAGTCAGTCTGTCATGAAAAAAAAATGTTGTCCGTCAATCACAACGAAACTACTGAACGGATTTTGATAAATCGTGGCAACCAGACAGGGTGGTACGTACTCAAATTGAAATGTTCTTTTTATAGCTTAATTATAATAAACACTCAAGTAAAGCCGCGAAAAAAGCTAGTATTAATATAATAACAAGAAATAATGTCATGGCAAAGTATAACTCCATCGCCCGAGAGAAATGAAACGAAATAGTCCGTGAAAATTAGTTTCAATTAAGCTGAGCTACTGAGCTTATAAAAGCCGTATAAAAGCTTAATAATATTAGCATTATAGCTCTAAAAGCGAGAATTGAAAGTTAAGCAACTTGATATTATAGCACTGGCGCTATTTAATACAGTGACTTAGCCTTGTCTTAAAAATTTGATTCAATTTGATTTAAAAAAAAAACGTATACTGAGTTTTTCTTCATATTTAAAACAAATCGAAGACATAAGCGAAAGAAACAGATAAGTAACATTTTAAAAAAATACCTGATTTTCGCTTTAATGTATGCTTTTGGTCCCGAAAAATTATTTGAAATTAAAATAAAAAAATAACGAAACAGGTAAGTTAAAGGATTTGTCAAAATTTTATGGAAAAAAAATTAGTGTATACTCGAAGGTTGCAAAATGTTAGTTATCTGCTTCTTCCACTCCTGTCTTCAATTATGTATTATGATCGTCTTTTGAAGAATTGTAGCTACATCAAGTCTAGAAGTAATGTGAGCCATTCGTGTCCGAAACTTGTCAGTGTTTTGGCACTGATAAATTAACCGCCAACCAACTCACGCTCGCACTAAAACGGTACGCACCAATGAGAGACCTGTGTGTACGTACCCCGATACTTCCGACCAATCAGAGCGCAGTGGCTTTGGGCTGATGTTCATTCGGAACAAAACTAATAATATATATTTTTTTCATTCTCCTAACACTGACTACGTTTACCTGTGTCTATTACACTGATACTGATGGTGACGCTGTCGCCAGTTTTATCAAAATGTCCTTAGAGGCGTCAACCGATCATATAAAAGAACGGAACACTAAAATGGCTATCAAGGA
>JAOTAV010030282.1:0-20277 GCA_026546445.1 Cyclargus thomasi
TATTACTATCAACATCTATGTCCTTTCTATACACTTCGATAGCAAAAGCTATAAAGATTGATTGTTTTTATTCAGTAAGTACATGTCCTAACCGAAAATGTCTCTCAATATCACGGACGTTTTATTATAAATATTGTTTCCGAGAGCGGAGTCATTTATCTTCCATATTTTTTGTCTACGACGTAAAGCCCTTTCTAAATATCCTCTTACATTAATACTCGTACATGTAACGAAAAATGAATTCGCTTTCAATATCGTATTATGGCTATTGAATTTCGTATAAAATATCACAAAGACCGGTACACAAGTGTGCAAGATTGCTGACAAAAGAACTTAAGAGATAGAGTTTCTACGATCTGATCGAGATTTGGGATAAAAATGTGCTTTGTGAACCTCTAAAAGATTTCCTCTTCACTCAGTAACATCGTAATAAAAATCTACATTATGTTATAGGGGACATTTGTGAGATGAAAAATTAGGATGAAAGTGATTTTTCCTTTTATGTCCTTTTTAGAGTTAGGTGTTTTATTATTGAGATATATTGTTTACCTGTGATTAGCTTTACTCGAGAGTAATAAATTAATTTCCAGCAATTACAAAGGTTACCTTACTAAAAAGTCTGTGAAGAATCTTATCTTGAAACTTACATGATATTAGTTGCATTACCTGTCTTAACTAACCGCAATCAGTTTCCAACGAGCGAGCTTATCTCATCCTAAATAATTGAACTTTAATTATTCGATTAACATTTTACCGTGTATCGATGGTTAATATTACAGCTTTGTATGAGAGCCTCAGCACCCATATTTGAAGTGTTCACTAGAGTGGAAACATTACTGAGCGCTGAGTGTCAGTTTTTTTTGCACATTGGACCGTGAACGCGTTTCGCGTTTACTAAGATTTTATATGGGATTTGTGCATTGCCACCTAGCGATGCTCATGGTCACATGTACAAATCCCATACAAATCTTTCTGAATGCGAAAGGCATTCACGGTCGAATATTTTAAAAATAAACCCGCACTCGGAACTCCGATCGCGCGTACAAGCTCGTTGCGTTGTTAAAACGGCAAACATTGTTGATCCTTTTCATAATCAGCTAATACAGGCAATGACACGCGAATACAATTCTGTTTATGGCATATTCACCGATATGTATGCTACGGAAGATTATGTGCGATGCTTGCACGGTGATCATGCCGAAAAACAGTTAACGACTATCGACGATTATAATAATAATATTATTTATTGGCGCTTAGCACCACGTCAGTCTAGCCCCGTGCTAAGTACTCGAAGGACTTGTGTTACAGGTACCAGACAATGGACAAGATGACATTTTTTTTCTTTTTCGTAATCAAAGACGCCTTTGGTAGCATAAATTCTGTTAAAGATATGGCAATCAAAAATCACGCTCCATACAAAGCGATACTCCATTATGACGTCACTTACCGGTAGATTATACGTACTGCGGGAAGACTTTTATTGATAACTGTATTAAATATTGCGTTTATAAAAGCGGTTTTATAACAATAGTTGTAGTTAATTGCCTTACTTTTCAAATCAAAAATTCGCAGGGTAGATACCCTAATATATAGAGCCTGCGTTACATCTGCGTTATAATGACGTGCGACAACAGACGTTGAGAGCGCGCCCGTGAGACCGTTATTAGTTGTTACGTTCCCAAATACATGTTCCGTCCGTCGTTTCAAAGACGTTTACTATAATATATTAGTGTCACATTATTATTTAAATACACGTCGATTCCCAGCGTTTTACAGCTGGGAATCGACGTGCGACGCAACGGCAACGATGCGATGTGACCTCGCTCTTTTACCTATGCATATAATAAATCTGTAGAAATGAAAATTTTACATTAAAGATATTTAAAAAAATAATAAGTAGGGGGTTTCCCTATGTTGATATAGAAGACAAAAATGTAGTTAGCTTTTTTGTTTGTATGTCGGTCTGTATGTTTGTTCCTGCATCACGCGAAAATTATGGATTTGAATTTTTCAAATATATGTTAATATATCCTATTTCAACGTAACATTTGGTGTATAAAATTTTCCCCCTACCCTTTCTGAGGGGACAAAGAGAGGGGGTAAGAGTTTGTATCTAACTTTTTCTTTAATACAAAAACTACTGATTCGGTTTGAATGCAGTTTTCGCAGGTATATTTGTCTTCTTTTAACTTAACATATATTGATTAAAATACAACAGATGTTAATCCCCCCCCCCAACTGTTTTCTTTATCGGTTTGTCTGTCTGTTTATTCCGTCTGTTGTTGCGATAGCTGGTAACTTAGCTACCGGTCTTGATTTTTTGATCTAAACCTGCATTCTCACATCCTGGAAAACCTACAAAAAATTTTGCTAAAATCGTCCAGTCTGCGGACGAAGTCGCGGGCAAAAGCTAGTTTATTATAAACCCAAATGAAACTGACATATCTAAGGCTCCCGGCTACCGCAGCCTGGCTGCGAAATGTGCGGACATATTTTGTGGCTGCTCACGACGTGTCCAACACAACGTCATAATATTATTATCCTTATCTGGTACTGAGGCCTGGCTGTATTAACCGAGTTGCATAGTGTGTATGAAGTTTTTTTTTTAATTAAAAATAGGGTCATCTATAGGCTTTTCGCCCGTATCCTTTGTTAGTAATTCTTATGTTAGGTTTTTTGTACCTAGGATTTCGTCCAAACTTTTTATTCAAGTTATATAACATTATTGTTAATGTCAGTAATATATATAGTCGGCTAAAAGACACAGATCGTGGATCTTATTAAATTGGTCGAATTATGTCAAACTCAACCGACAGATCACGACTTACATGGAACTGACATATTCCGACCAAATTAATTAGGTCCTTCAACTGGCTCTCTTTCAATTTCTTTCTTTTTAGGATAGGAGATTAGGAAGGTTGGGCCACTCGTAAACCGACTCACAGAACGAAACACAACACAACGCCGTTTTACGCCAGTTTTCTGTGAGGCCGTGGTATCACTCCATTCGAGCGAGAGTATGGTTATAATTCATAATATTATTATTATTTTTTCTATTTTCGTACTCGTAAGAGATGTAGCTTGTAAGTACAATCGAATGACACTGGTGGGGATACTATGGCGTCCCCAGTTTACTTTCATTCCAGTACAGACCTGATGGCGCTCGTTGTAAATAAATAGACAGCGGACTTTATGATAATATATTTCCGACAACTTACAAATTAATGCCCGTGTGTGACGCGTACAGTGGTATCGAGCTCAGCATGTGAAGTGGCGAGCAGAAGGGGCGCCCGGAGACGCGCGATGCGCTCGCGCAGCCGACAGACCACTGTCCGAGACGGTGGTCAGACAGTGATATAAAGTTATATTATTTATTAAACCTATGTCTAACTTGTTGGACACTACAGTAGATATAATTTTAACACGATTTTCGAATTCTCCGCGAGTGAAGCTGCGGACAAAGACTAGTATTCTAAATATACAAATATTATGTTTTCTATGTTAATCCCGTTTCTCATCTTCAAGATTACTTGACTAAGTAATAAAAATAAAAAAAAGACCTTAAGCACGTAATATAAACTAGTTTGTGTACGTATCACATATAAATTATAAGTACATGACCCAGATCTAATAGACAATAAACCCTCATCAATAATGAGTCAAATTCCTAATCCCTAATCCTCGACGGGTAGAGAGCCCATGGTTTTTATTACAAAGCTGTGAAGACAAGCAACTTGAAACTAATATTTACTTTCAATTTTTTGATTTCCTTCTCTTGGACTTAGAATATAATTGAGTGGCATGGATATATAAAATAAGCTAATCATAGTGACTTGTTCATTTATCATAACAGCGATACGATGACGAAAACAAACAATTTTATTTAGAAACTAGTTTGTGTCCGCAACTTCGTTGCGCAAAAATTTGTATATCACGCGGCGACCGTATATTTTCCCGGGATGAAAGTATCCTACATGTTGCCCAGACCTAATAGCTACTAAACAGAAAAATATTTATTCAAATCTGTCCACTAGTTCCTGAGATTAGCGCGTACAAACAGACAAACAGACAACTTTTTTTGTCGATTTGTGATTTATTACTGTTCGTCTTATTACACCCTCACGTTGATAATTTTGTAAAAATATTAAATGTACAGACACTCCAATTTTACTTTTTATTATATGTAAAGATGTAAGTACCAAAAATGTACCTTGTCAGAAAACATATTCAAATGAGACAGGATATATGTGGGCTAGATTATTCCATTTATAAGCTTATTCTATACTAATTATATTTCGCGAATTCATTCCTTGTGATTTTAGCTTACATATTGTAAAGTGGCGTTTCCATATCTAGCCCTTACACGTATTTTAGAGATACATTTAAAAAAAATAACGTCAGTGTCACGGCTCCCGGTTTCGACTGCACGCGCTTCAGATATCAGGTCATTCGGTTTTTTCGTGCCGAACCCTTCATACGTTTCATAAGGACGCGCAACTGCCAAAGTCGGGGCTTTTGTCGTACAAAAACGAATATGAATGCGCAACTGCCAAATTCGGGCCTTTGCTGTTCAAATACATAATCACGCAACTACCAAAACTAGGTTTTTGCTTTCTACAATAGACAATAACTATTCTGTTATTGTTCACAGATCGTGATGATCCTGCTCAAGCAGTTGACCACGTGGAGGTTATCTCGGTCCTATTTCTGGCTGAAGTCGTGTCAGACCTGAACCTGGGCCCGGCAATCGCTCCGACGTCGTTGGAAACAGCGTCATCTGTGAGGCCTCGAAGTATACGAATAAGGGAATACCAGGTGAGGATTATCATCCTATTCTGATCAAGAAAATAAAACAGCTTCTAGGCAACTTTCTAGAACTGCTTATCGGCAAACCAGCCCGTGAATAAAATATTGTGACAAGTCATAGCTCGCCTCACGAGGTCATTAAAAATATAAAGTTTTATTAAGGCCAATTAGTATGTAAGTATATTGCACTCTTTTCAATATAGCATATGAAACTGGTTGTACGCCGCGGTTCTGCCTGCTTTTTAAGGGCTAAGATAAATATCCCTATAAAGATATTGACTATGTGTTAAAATCAAGGAGGTACCATCCATCTTCCATACATTATGTTAAAATAACTATGATTTACTTCATAATAGAGTTATTTGAAGTAGTACCTAACTTACACACTTATAAATAAGGACGAAATCAGGCACTAGGTGTATAAAAATACTAAACTAGTAGCCTCAAAAATCTAGTCAACCCATAAGACATGGACATATTTTTTTCTAGCAATACAATTGCGAGAGACACCCCGCCTGCTACTTTGAGCAAGCAGTGTCGGAGCACTGTCGGAGGCCTGCGCCCACGCCGCCGCGACGCCCCGCGCCGCCCTGACTCCGCGCCGCGCCGCCCCGACGAGTCGATATTGGAAGCGACTGACTCGCGACGGCAGAGCGACGTTGAGCGAGGTATCGACCGTGGCAGAAATCTTATTATATAAAATTCTCGTGTCACAGTTTTTGTTACCACTATACTCCACTCGTCCCTTACTGGCTGACAAAGCCGTGACTAACTCTCTGTTAATCATCACTGATAATACATATTGTAACCAATAAGATTAAACAAGGAATAATGTGTTTTAAGACTCTTAACTACGATTTTTATTTATGTAAGATGTTTTGTTAAGATCTTTAATAAGAAGTTTTAAATCTTGATTATTATTAGTGATTTATAAATTGAAAACATATTACCATTAAAAGGGTTTATAGACTTAGACGTTTGAAGTAGCTTGGAATACTTGTATCATTTTATAGTTTATGTCTTGGCAATAGCTAAACGAAGATATCGATCTAAAGAATCAATTATATAATAAAATTCTTTACCTAATAGTTATTTAACCAATTTCTGTATAAAAAGCAAGTGTAAAAATTTACAGTATTTCCTTTTTATTCAAAAGGCCACAAAAGTTTTTTCCATTTACCTATTAAAGAATTTAAATTAAACAAAACTGGGCCGTAAATCTGATAACGATTTCTTACATAAAATGTATCACAAAATTTGTACTTCCACTTTAAACGACTAGAAAAAAAGACGATAAAAAAGGTATTTGTACTTTAATTTTTTGACACTCATAGGCATTTTTGGCACTAATGATGGAAAATACAATGAGAGTTAATAATTTTGGAGTAAATAATATATAGTCTATACTATGAGAATACATTAAATTTTCTAAATAAGAAAATTGTTTTCCCTGTTTTAGATAAAAAATTGTTAAATATGGTGTATTTAACTAAAGAAAAAAATTTATTTAAGTCTTTTTTTATTATTAATTTTTTATATTAATTTCATAATTACAATTATAATAGTTTAAATAATTAAAACTGAAAATATGCAATATTTAGAAAATTGCGATATAGATATTTGTATATTTATATATTTATTAAATTATATTTTTATAAAATCAACTTAACATTTGGTTACAGTTTATATGGGGTGGGTTTGGATAAATCACAAAAAAAGATAAAGCTCATATAATTATGATCGAACTTCACTTAAGGTAAGTTCGTTTGATCTTCAATTATAATACGATACTTTTTATGCTGGTAAATCGAGGAAATCCCTTTTTTGAGGTTGGCAAGCCTACCCAGAAGTCATATAAATTGTTTCAAAAATAGCCACAGCGGAATAAGCAAGAATGAAATTGTGAATCTACGACTTAACGGCGCGCGGTAAACCTTGCGTTTATATTGCGCCGAACAACCTCTCTTATGTAATTGTTATTGATTGATTAAATGATTAAATGATTCTTAGATTCACTGATCTAAGAATGAAATGTCCTTCGCATATTTCTAACTGAAAAATCTTATTATTATCTGTGCGTTAGTTTCCTCATTATAACCGTGAAAATTCCTCCAGTTTTTCGCAACTCGGATTTTCAAAATATATTTATTCCTTACTGGGAAGCTAAAATATATAGCATGAAATACACACTTTTTGTAATTAGAATCCGTTCATCGGTCGTTTAAGTTAACAGGCGACATTTAACAACCACCTTTGTGGCTCAGTTGGTAAGCGCATTGGTATCTCATGCCGGGGGTCGCGGGTTGGAATACCACCGATGGAACAAAAAGTTTTTCAATGTTCCTACGTTGTGGATGACTATTAAATATGTGTATAATATAATAAAAACCTTAAATATGTGTATAGTATAAAAGTTTTAAATATATTTCTGTTGTCTAGTACCTGTAACACAAGTCCCTCGGCTAGGTACTTAGTACTTAACGCTGGCCAGACTGACGTGGTGTGAAGTGTCCAAAGATATATTTGCATTATAGTTCCTATCTTATAAAAATTATTTCAAGTTAATATGAAATAGAAAACGATGATAAAACTACGCTACCAAAATTTTTCTATAGGCAAAAGGGTCCGGAAGGGGTAATAAGAACCACAAGTGTACTTACGTTTTGCTCAACAGAAAAGGTGTATTTTATCCACACACGTCTTATAAAAATTCCCTAAAAATCTCTGTAGCATTTTAAAGTCTGGCGTGTCATGAATGTGCCTTTATATTGGGTTCCTGCTGAGTTTTCTCCTCAGATATTACACTTTTCGATAAAATCTTTCAGCCCATTCAGTGGTTCTGGGTCGGCGCGCCCAAAATTGCGATTTAACGTTCTTTAGTCAGCCGTTTCCAAAGCATCGTATAATTAAAGTGGTTATTATTTTTTGGCCCTGACAAAACAGGAGTCTGTGGCACCATAGCTTTAAAAAAATAAAGAATATCAAATCACAAGCACGTAATAAAAATCCAACTGAGCTGTTTCAAGCTTGAAAGTAGTAGAAGTAAGGAAAAATAATAGAATATTAGCAAATATACATTTCAGTTTTGTATGCCTTAAGAGGCCTATATGTTGAACCTAATTATAAATATTTCATAAATAAGATCTATGTAACACACACAAAGAAAAATAAATGAATTTAAATTGGAAAAAAATACTTCGTGTCAGAGGCTCTGCAGGTGTTTTGATGTATTGTTATTAAATTTAGTTCTTCATAATGTTTCTAAGAAACACTTTTACTTACGCAATATACTTCGATTCTACGAAGTCAACAATTCATCAGTTTCTTCGAAGAGAGGAAAAATTTTAACAGCGAAAATATATAAATACTCGTTTGATTGTATTATGACTAATTGATGCCTGCAACTTCGTTGCGCGAAAATTTGTATATCACGGGAACCAATCATTTTCTCGGTATCAAAAGTATCGTATGTGTTGCCTAGACTAAATAGATATTAAAAAAAAGATTAATTCGAATCCGTTCAGTAGTTGCAGAGATAAGCGCGTACAAACAGATAAACAGTTAAAGTGACTTTTTTGCCGATTTGTGTTCTATTACTGTTCCCAAACCCCACATTGATTAGTTTAAAAAAATATGAATGGTACAGACACGCCAATTTTACTATTTTATTATATGTATAGATATTTCTTATTGCAATAATTTGACAACTTCTGACTCCATTATCATATCACAGCTTCTTGACATCACATTATTACGTGTTTCAATGAATTTCTCCGTCTCAATAAACTGCAAATTTTTTATAATTGTTTAGAAGTTGATAGGTTGCGCTAACTTCGCTTCCAAGATTCGACCCGTACAAACTAACTTAAGAACAAGCCAAGTTAAATAAAAGCACGTAAAAATCAATACCAAGAGTAATGAAAAATGATAGCCTCAAAAAAAGATACGTTATAATATAAAAAACTTTGTTGTACCCCTAAAATATCATGAAAGCGTTTTAATAAAATTCTATGTTGGCTTATTGAATATGAAATTCGGTTGAGGTGTAAAAGTTTTATAGACGAAGTTGGTACATCGTAGTACTTTTCGTTTTATCGTTTCAAATTCTAATATTTTTATTCAGTGTTATCGTCTGTCTAGAAACGTTAGAGCCCCGCACAGGAGCGTTATTACTGTCGATTATATCGAATACGCTTGACAACTTTTATCGTAGCAATATTAGCTGTCAACGCCCCCGCGGTCTAGTGGTACAGAGCTCTGCTCTAGACCCGGAGGTTCGATTCCCGCGTTGGAAACATGTTAAAACAATGCAGGCTGAAGATTGTCTGACAAGTAAGATGATCCACGCGTCGGATGGCCATGTTAAACGTCGGTCCTGCACCTGATCTCTCGGCAGTCGTGTCGGTCACCCGTCCCACTGGGTTATGAGAGTAAAGGAATAGAGAGTGCTCATATGTACTGCGCACACACTTGTGCACAGTAAAATTACACCTGCGTAACCGGCCTGGTTTTTATGAAGCCGGCCACCGTCACCGAAACCGGTGCGGGATTTTTTTTTATAATTGTAGCTGTCATCCTAATACAAAATTTACTAAAAACAAATATCGCAATACGAATGCGATATTATCGACCGATATTAACGCGCCTGTGTGCGGGAGGCTTAAGATCACCAACCATATGGTTTTAAAAAAACGTTTATTTACTTATTTGGACATTACAAGACATACATTCAATATTATAAAAACAATACAAAATCAAAAGATGTTGACAATGAGTATTTACATGACAGGATAGAAACAAACAAATAACAATACAATTATGTAACATCTTAACACGAGAACAGGTAGACAGTAATGCCTAAACCGAAGAAATTTTATCCACTCAGGTTCATGACTGTGGACACCACAGTCCCCGATATTCTGAGTCTGTATAACTTTATTTTCAACTTCACACACACACAGACAGTTGATTGCCTATAGTGATGATGTTATATTCTTGTATCAACTAAATATTATTTTTCATTATTGTTTTCTGATTTCAAACAACGTCTGATCATTTCTTGGCAAGTGGCCAGAGCTTAGAATAGCTTAGTGTCGATTTAGTAAGAAGAATTGCTATACTTGCCGAAATACAGAAATGAAGCTAGAAATGTTATATCAATGTTGGAAAATTAGGAAACGACACATTTTCCTCGTCAATTATAGGAAATTTCATAATATCGTCACAAAATTATACGCATTTTTGTCGTCGTACATGATCAAAAATAAACATACGACCTTTGCAAAACGTATATGACCAATCATAAGACATCATTAAAAATCGAAACACTTTGAGCGTTTCAAGTAAACTGATGTTTAACTTGTTCATAATGTCCTGACGATGTTTGATTATATTATAACCAGATGAGTTGGCGAACTTTCCCAATGATACTAGCCTACCTTAGACTTTCCCGAATGTTTAAAGACTAAAATTAGTCGAATTTATCAGCCGATTTCGACAATGAATATTCGAGTCTTATCGAGACGAACAACTGAAACTAGTTTATTTAAATACACATTTATTATTAAGATAGTGAATACGAAATAATCCTTTTAACGAGTCATATTTACATGCGGGAAAGTTAACAAACTTTTTCGTTCACAGAAGCGAAGGCAATAAGCAATATTGACGCCAGTTGGGTGCTGGGTATCGTTGCTGGCGCGGTGGGGACGCTGGCGATGGTAGCCATCATCGCGATGCTGGCGCGGAGACGACACCATCAACCGCTACAATATGAAGGTTAGTAAACTTATTGACTTGTGAATTTGGTACGTTACGTTTAACGCTACGCGCACACTTTGACAGAGCGTGCTGTGCCGGGGCGGGCTGCGGCTCAACGCAGCGCAAAATGCACTATGCCACACTGTTGGCGGGCCGGGTCTCATCGCATTGACGGAGTTTGAGTACGTCTGTGTGGCAATATTTAACTCATTCGAGACTCAATCGTGTGGCAATTTTTAACTCATTCGAGAATCAATATATAATTAAAAAAAACTTCATTATCTTTTTTAAATATTTTATTCTAAAATATTAATTTTCTACTATAATCTATTAAAAGGTTGTACTTACTACTAAACCGATATTTATTCGTATCAAAAAGCAGAAACCTACTAAATGTGGTCACACTGGCTCGCCGGACCGTGTCCCATCCGCCGCGCAAAAATCCGCCCCGCTGAGGGCCGGCGCGCTCCGTCAAGGTGCGCATCCGTCTCCATACGGCATTGATGTTTATAACATATGTTTAAATCTTTTGTCAAGTAAAAGACGCGCCATTAAGTCTCGTAACGAGTATTTCTTCGAATTAGTAATAACAGCAACATTGTGTATGGGTGTTTGTAGATGTGTCAAAGGCGTAATTATACCTATCATGGAATTCCTGAGATGTCATACAAACCGTTTTATGAATTATGATTTTAGCTGAAAGTCGACTTCATACGTTATTCTATTCCAAGAAATCATTATTTCTATACACACAACACTCTCAGTTAGTGTAATGCTTTGCCTTTTAACGGCACGATCGCCGTGCCGTGTAAAGTCGTGTACCCTTATATTGGAGGTCATAGGTTCGATTCCCGTGTTGAAAACGACGCTTTGTTACTTCCGATTTTGGTTAGGACAATATCACCTATTGTCTAACAAATCAGAATGTCCATACGTCGCATGGCGGATGGACAGTGTAAAGGTAGAGGTGCATTTTTTCAACTGCGCTTCACTGTGAAACCCTGCATGCAACAGGCCCATTTTCTATGAAACTGTGTGAGTGAGTTATTATACTAGAGAACCGATATTATATTAGAGAACCGATGTGAGTTATTATATTATTTATAAAGTTTAGTTACACCCTTGCGTGCACGCCCCGTACCTACCGGATGCAAATGGGTGAAGTTTGAATTTTTATGACAGCCATTATCCTCACCTCGACTGTCACTTTATTATTGTTTGTCATGACATTCTAAATGGTGATTCCTGTAATGATAAGGTTGTAGAAAAACGTTAATTTATCTAATTGATTCTATGTCTATGGTCAAAACAATGAGACATGCCGAGATATCGCCGAAGTTTTGTGTATTTTACGATTAATGTTGTCTTAGATTTTGACTACAGAAAATATTCAAAGTAAAAGTAGAAGCCTTTGCTTAATAGCTCGGTATATTACCTTGTTTTCTTTTACTTAGTTGAAAGGATGGAGAGATTGCATAAATAGCTCATTTATTTTACTCTATATTTATATTTAAACAATTTTGTTCTATTTATTTTACTCACGACAAATTCTCAGAAACATTTTTGTCAATACACATTTTCTCTACAATTATTTTCACACATAAAAAGTCAACTCCAAAAGAACACCTCATATTTAAAATCAACAGAAAAATAAGCGACTAAAAAGGTTAAAATCATTTTCGACAGAGACTGTCATAGGCTTCTTTTGGTCTTAGAAAAACATCATTTTCCCAAAGAAGGCTATCGGGAATATACGTATTTTCAGGCGTTTTTCGTTATCAACGCGAGCGAACTCGCAGGCAAAAACTAGTGTTTAATGGTTTTGTTAGTTTTTTTTGTTTATCGCACACTTCCATTTCTTCCACAATATTTTGCACACAACACCTGTCATTTAAATATTATAACACTCGAACGTGGTATTAGTAGGGTACATCAAAGCAAATAAGTTGTTTGTTATTTTGTATTTGTGAATTTACTTCCTTATCTTTTATCATAAAAATGATTTTTACATAGAGCACGTTTTGTTTTATTAATGTACCATTTATTTTATTAGAAGTTTGTACAAAATTTCACATTTAGCTTTTCATATTTACCTTTGTTTGTGAAGCCAACATTAACGTACAGAATAAATGTGAACACAACTCTTTGTAGGCATCATGTGGACATTATTAATATACAAGCGTTCCCTGTGAATAAAGTTTAGTTTAAGAATAGCAACATTAAAATATCCTTTTTGTGATCAGTTTGGCTAAACGCCCTAGCATCCAGAGTGTTTCTATACAAAAGTTAAAAAAACTATTAAAGCCCTGCTGCTCACAAAACTCTGTACATACGTAAGGGACTTATGTACATAAACGTGTCATAATTTTGTTTTTCTAAACCTTATAGATTATGATTGCCAACAGCGCTACGGAAAAGCTGGCTATTTTACAATCGCTTCAAACTTATTAGGATAAGCCGGTAACTACGTAGTGGCTTAGATGTCCAACTTGAGTTGACTGAGCCAAATTATATCAAGGATTCAAACTTCGACGTGACAAATATAAATTGACCTCCTAGCTCTGACCTAGAAATAGCAAATTCTTATAAAATTATTGGTTTAGCGTTAGTTACCTTTCACAACCGAAACGTCTAAAATGATATTTTTATCAAATTTTATTTGCATTTTATTATTGATAAAGCTTAGAATTCGACTAGGACCAAGTTAGAAAATTATGGATTCTAAATTATTTTAATATATTTCGTCGTTATTATATATTTCTCCTGTATTAATATATTAATACTTAATTATTAAAACTTAAATATTAAAACTTTTTCCAAACTTACAAAGGTTTAAAACCGCTAGGCCCGGTATAACAACCACTAAATTCTCGGCATCTCACCTCACGGTAGAAGCTCTTCAACGTGTGACTTGTTTACTCGTTTGCCTCCTCGATAAAAAAATACACTTTTTTTCCAAAGCGAGTGTGTGCGTCAAGTTTTTATTCATAATACCAACCATACCAACCATACCATTCCAAGACTAAGTACAAACATGAAATCGTTAGCTTTAGCTTACTCAGCATATTACGTATGTCTTCGTACATACATGTCAACACTGCATGTAGCTCAGCTGCAATGCAGTTGGAAACTGTAAGTGTTAGGTTACTGATGAGTAAGCACTGCTTGGAAAGACTTATCTGTTGGGGATACAAAATTCATTATTATTCAAAATCACAGCTACAGCAGATGAAGTTAAATTGCAAACTTTATACGAAATGCAATGGTCAAGTGACACTGGAATTTAAACGGGTGAATGTCGCTTGATATCATCGCTATGTATTTGCTGGGTGTCTGTCAAAATACAGTGTACAAAATTTTTAAGTTAGAACAAAATTTTATATAAAACGTATTTGTATAAAATTCTGTGCTGGGTTATTTCAGACTATGGGGATTTGAGATGTCTAATAGACGTGTGCGATTTAAAAAAGTGGCGATTTGTACTCACTTCCGAGTGTTTCTTTTTTGCTACCGTGAGCGCTGTAAGCATACATTGCACTCAACGAATATTTTCATAAACCGTTTTATTCTTAAAGGTAAGACTGCATTCTGCGACACTATATAGCCACGACACTATATAGCTGCGACACTATATAGCTGCGACACTATATAGCTGCGACACTATATAGCTGCGACACTATATAGCAGCGACACAATATAGCCGCGACACTATATAGCTGCGACACTATATAGCTGCGACACTATATAGCCGCGACACTATATAGCCGCGACACTATATAGCCGCGACACTATATAGCCGCGACACTATATAGCCACGACACTATATAGCTGCGACACTATATAGCAGCGACTCGATACTAATGCAGAAAAATTTAGTTAATGACAATTTGAAGTTAATATTTTACAAAAACCTGTCGTCTATGGGAGTGCAGGGACGAAGTCGCACAAGAGTGGACTTGTATAGAGTCAGATTGTAATTGGACGCGACATGATAAAGTCCATTTTATATCTGATTTAATTTAAATATTTTTAATATATATTATATAGCAAACGCTATTTATAATATCTTTATTAGTTTTAATCAATGTTAGTATAGCAAATATTGTTTTGTGTACAAACAACAAGAGACTGCTTAGTATTAATCCGATGAGGTGATACGCCCGTTACCCTTGATAAGTCAAAAAAACATTCAGTTCATGCTAGCAGTCTCTTATTCCTTATATTTAAATTTACAATTTTATATCGAATACAAAACAGCTTGTATATTACTCACTAGAAAGTATTTATGTACGCTATTTGCGTATGCACTCAAACTGATTGGAAGAAAAACTGCACTCCAAAGAACGGCTTGTCCGTTAGCTTTGTATAACGTTTGGACCACAAAATAAATTGGAATTGCTTCGAGAATGAAGTGTGTTACAGAATAAAGGCAGATCTCGATCGTGAATGTTCGCCTCAGCGGGGGCTGCGACATTCCCACTGCATTTCCAATGCGATATGTCCTTATATATTTGTTCAGGAATTGCAGATGTTTCGTCACGCTGTCGACATTTTTATTATGTTTCCACTACAGGGCCGCAAAGAGGAAAGCCGTGTATTGAATTCGAGTTCTAGGAAATTGTGCAGAAATTCAATTTCGTCACGACATATGGATAAAAACAGAATACTTTCTGCGAAAAAAAATTTTTTGTGTTGTAATTAACTAGCCACCTAGTTAATTACAACACAAAAAATTTTTTTTCTCTCTCATAATATACACATTTTGATCAAAGCGTAGACATTTGAAAAAAAAGCTGTCTGTTTGTCTATTTATACGCGCTAATCTCAGGAACTACTGGACGGATTTGAATAAATCGTTTTTGTTTAATAGCTATTAGGTCTGTCCAACATATAGGATACATTTTATCCCGGAAAAATCTACGGTTCCCGCGTGATACACAAACTTTTGCGTTTGGAAGTCGCGGGCACCAACTAGTTAGGTAAATATGTTAATGCGAATTCCTTTCCGAGGTACCGGTGTTTTTGGTGTTGCTTAATATAATTAAAGATTCAAAAAGTTATTTATAACATATTCGAATAAGGTAAATACTGTATACCTTTATACCGCAAAATACTGGCTTGCTTTCTGACCTATATCGGAGAAGGAGATTTTTCTCATAATATCTTACAAATACAAAATAAATTATTTTTTGATAGACGTTCGTTACGTAGGTAAGGTCCTATAAACTATTCAACGGGTTTGAGTGCAGATCATGCTTGCGTGAGGTCAAGTTTGGTTATGAAAATGAAAATAATCAAAAATATCTTCAAATCGGTTTGCATTTATTACTTTTGATACGTCTACGTGTTGACATACCACCGGTTTAAAAACCAACTCAGAAATCCTAAAAAAATACTAAAAGATACTTTTAACTAAATAGATATTTTTTTTTAGATTAGGATAAGTAACTGCAGTATTCTGTATTGACTGTAATATTGGAAAAACGAGGTTCAGTAATAGCTGTACCAGGCATGTACCAGTTCCTCTAATAGAATTTCAGGCGCCAATCTGGTGTGGCGTGTGCCGGTGTCGTAATGTTGGCTGTTGGCAAATCGCTCAACATTACTGGAAATGTTACTGCGAATTTCGAACATTTTCGTTGGGAGTAAAAGTTACTTACACAAAAACGCATTGCAATGATTTCAAAATTAACTACCTAATTTAGTTTAAATAAAGCTTATGTTATTATTATGGACGCTTCACACCACGTGGTGTGAGTCTGGCCCTGTAATAAGTACCTGAAGAACTTGTGTTACGGGTACAAGACAACGGAAATATATTTAATACTTTTATACTATACACATATTTAAAATTTTTATTATATAATGCACATGTTTAATACTCATCCACGAACCAGGAACATTAAAAAAATTTCGTTCCGTCGGCGGGAATCGAACCCGTGACCCCCGGCGTGAGGTGATAGAGGTCGTCAAAAAATGTGTTATGTTGTCGTTTTGTAAAAATAATAACGCTGCGCGGCCTACCGCGCTAACAACCTGAAATTCTAAGACGCAGCACGACACGCTGCCGCCACCGCCGACATTTATTGGCAAAATTTGACACGAGTGACAGCGACACACGCAGGTGCGTATCGGCAATATACTACCCACATAGGCTATTGCTATTTATAGAATTGTTTTCGTTTTGATTATGTGAAGTTCTATTTCGAATCACCGTCACAAAAATACAGCCACACACTGTGCTTAACTTATTAACGTCGTACAACAAGTATAATTTATAAAAGTTCTATTTCTTCGATTTTAAAAATGTTAACTATATATTTCTTTATTTTTAGCTCCGCTTCAGAGTGCGAAGGCTTACAAAGGCGGGTCACAGGGCTCCAGCCACTCGCCTCTGCAACCCGACGACAAAAACCCCGACGTCGTTCCACTCGGCAAAGGTAAATACCGGCTTCCACCGCATCAAAACCGCTTTGAACACTGATGGTTTGGTTTAATCTGTTATAGTACCAAGTTTTGCAGATAAGGTTTAATATAAGAAAATGTTAATTTCTTTTCTCAGAATGTAGGGTAGTAAACGTATGCATCTACGATCTCTAGAAGCCAAATGGCGGTGTCCGTTTTTTGACAGAGGATTTTGCCCGGTATAAACGAGGCCAGATCTTCGAGCCAGGATAACAAGGTGCCAGTGCACTAGCAAGCCAACAATCCTAGCTTCGTAAAAGCAAAACTAGGTTTATTTCTGAGCTAGTAAACTAAGTTTATTTGTCGACAAGCAGTGACAGTGTCAGCTAGCCAAGACAGTTCTAAAGAGAACCAGCTGTCCTGACTCCTGGCTTGGAAAACTAGCCTCGTATATCCCGGACGTTATGGACGCTACAGATAGATCAACTCAGTTGTGCGCATGGTGCTATGTGTGCGTGCGCTTGTGAACATACAACTTCACGTGGCAGGCGTTGTCCGAGTGTGTTTAACATTTATAACAGAGTTGAAATACGTACATCGCCTAGATTGAAGTATTATTCTCGCAGACTTCATCTGTAGTCGGGAGGTGGAGAGGCCCCCAGAGCCTCCCCCATACGGCACGGTGGTGACCGCGCCTGTCGGCTCCTCCCGCAGCGTCCACAGCCTGCACGAGGCGAGGACCAGCGCGCTCACTCCCGTCACCCCGGCCTCCGATGCTCAGGTTTGTGCAGCCCGGACGCAGATTGTGTAAATTTTTTGATTAGAAAAATTTGACATTCTGTGCATATGTTTTGTTGTGAACCCCATATACTCTCCGAAGCTCCTAGTTGGTTTTTGTATGGAATCTGATAGGTATCCGGATTTTTCTGATCAAAAATACGGATATGTAAATTGTAAAGGAACTATGAGTCCGGCCGACTTATAGTTCCTTTCGGGTCACTGAACCTACATCAGCCGGCCTGCGATACACCAACGTGATATAAAATAGTCGATATCGACATATATCTTTATATAAAAATACATCAATAGATCTCTTAAGTTATAGTGGTATGTATATAATCGATATATCTGTATAGAGCCACAAGGGTATAGACATTCGCATTGTATAATACATCAGCTTTGCTCGACAAGACAATACGAGGCGGTAACATTGAGCGTGAACCGGTCATTCACCCCTTTCTTGCAGTCATGTTGAACTTTGACGATGCAACGCAATATGGCATATCCAAGATAATCATTGATACAGAGGCCCTAGACAACATTTTAATTTATTTTTCCTATTCGCTGGGTGTAATGTAGGTGCGCGTAGCGCGTACGGTGGCATAAAAAGACATCGCAAGGTATCTCATGGCTCCCCTTTATAATCGACGACTACATAATACGATGTCATCATACTCGGCTCTGCTCGCTGATCATTGTCTATGATCGCCTTTGATCCATTCGTTGACACCGTCCTACGGAACAGGGAATGGGAATAGAGGAAGGGGATAAGATAAGTTAGGCCACCGGTAAACTCACTCACTGAATAAATGTAACACAACGTCGTTTCACGTCACTTTTTTGTGAGGCCGTGGTATCAATCCGGTCGAGCTGGCCCATTCGTGCCGAAGCTTGGCTCTCCCACGGCAATAATTCTTCATTTATTTGTAAGATCATGCAAAAATTTTTCCTCAATAAGTCATAGTCATAGACGTAAACTTTTACAGAGCATCGGAGTAATGGCGGAAGATAGACGCAGCATCACAAGCGGCACGTTGTCGCGACGGAGAGAGATCGTGACTACGAGGACGCCGCTGCTGGCTAACGCGCGAGAGAGTTGTGTATAAACCGACAAAGCGCGGGGGAAGAAACACGATCGAACGTCGATCCTGCATATTTTACTGCAATTACTATTTAGGTATATCGGTCAGGTGTAAAACGCAGACGGAGAGTTAACGGAACTGACCCGTTTCTTGAGGGTTTTTCAGATACGTATTTACGTTCCATTATATAAGAATAAGTCGGGTTTTTTTTCCTGGCGATATAACTCCAGAAAGCACCAACCAATTTTGACGATTTTGTATTCGTTGGAGAGGTCTCGGGCTCCATAGCAAAAGAAAAACAGGAAATTCAACGCGCACGAATTTGCGGGCAATAGCTAGTCTGGTAAAAGCGACGACGTAAAATAACGTTCATTACTTCAGACTTGAGACAGCAAATTAGTATAGGTTGGATATGCTCCGTGTGCGTCACAAGCGTCACATTGTGACCAGAATAAATATAACGAAGGGTATGCTGACTTCAAAGAAAGTAAAAAATTGGCGCGAGTACGGCTTTGTCAACTTCGGTGAGGCTCTAAGCATACCGTCGAAGTATTCGGCAAGACATGACGTCGAACCTTTGGGGCGTGTTCAGTGATAGTCGCGCCGGCTGTCGACCGGAGTCGCATGAAATCAAACTTCCAGATGTTTTTACAGCAATATATTAGCGTTTCACACAAGGTACACGTTTTGTTCTCTTCATTAAACTATTTTCTTTAACAACGTAGCGTACACAGTTTTTGCAAGCAAGCCAATTAGTCAAGTCTCTGAAGTGACGCCAGAGAGCGAGAGATAGTCGTCATTTTGACAAGTGACGGCCTTCTTTTTCTTTCTCCATCTTCTTTATAACGCACTACGGCTATATAACCACGGCTAGTGTCAAGTAACGGCGGTAAATTAATTTCCTCGTTTCAATAATATTTTTGGCAACGTTACATAGAATCGTCAAGTCTAAAGTCAAGCTAAAACTTCGGTCAAAGCGTCAAGTCAGTCAGTAAAGTGATAGACGATTTACTAAAATTTCAAATGGAGTTTTGGAAGGGTCATAAAAAAGCACGTTTCTTGAAGTTGTAATACTTGCCCACACTTGTGCATGAAAACGAAAATGTAGTGGTTAATATTTTACCACTATAACGCATTAAAACCTGAAACAACACAAATTTAGCGAAGAAATACAAAAACACAACATCACTTTTTCACGTCCCGCCAAAACTCTTTCTCCTTCTCCAATATCAAAAGTTCCATTGTGATGTAACTGCGACTATGATCTCACTGTTAGAAGTGAATGAATGAATATTTTTAAGCACTATATTTTTTATCTGTTGCTTAAACAAAATTTTTTAAACACAAAACTTCGATCGTGTTTCTCCAGTGCGGTTTTGCATCAAAAGCGTATTTCTAACTAAATTCTATAGTACCAATAAAGCTCATATGACTGTTTGTTTAG
>JAOTAV010030293.1:0-20271 GCA_026546445.1 Cyclargus thomasi
AGCCTATGTGTTATTCTGATGTATAAGCTATAGCCTATGTGTTATTCTGATGTATAAGCTATATTGTGGTAAAGTTTAATTCAAATCCATTCAGTAGTTTTTACGTGAAAGAGTAACAAACATCCTTACATCCATACTTACAAACTTTCGCCTTTAGTAGTAGAATTATTTCAATACTCAATGCATTACTTAAATAAATAAAACGAAATTATCACGTGGTTACAAGTCATTGGTTTCATTCGTAGACATTGACTGTGTACTTCGTCTGCAGACAAAGGCGATTGTTTCTTTAGTGTTATTCAATCTTCTCTAGTGTTCTTCAAAATTCAAAAAAATTACAAAAAATTACAGCTCCCAGACTTATAGCAAAATTCACTTCCCATACATAATGGGAACATTATATATTCTAAATATTTAAAAGAATCAGACGTTACTTTGCGGAAATCCATAGCTTCAAGTTTAGTCAATTAAGATTTTTAGCAATATTCCGCGAAAATTAATCTCGACCTGCAAGTAAAAATGCGAACCTCGACGCGCGTTTCGCCTACTTACTTTACTTGCAGGTTGAATATTCGCGGAATATTGCTGAAAATCTTAATTTACTAAACTTGATTATATATTCTTGCATTGTTTATTTTTTATGATAATTAAGTCTTATTATAATTGTACATCAAATTATAATAATACTTAATTATCATAAAAAGAAATGGGAGAAATTGAAAGAGAGCCGGTTGGTCTACAAACCCTGGCCAAATTACATGGATCCCCCATATGTATCTGTTTCAGCTACACTGATTGAACATAATAAACACCCCTTATGAAACATCAAAAATTAGTGACACACAAAAATCAAACGACAAGTTCGGAATATTTGTATGGACAATTTTAGTATGAAAGCAATTATAACAAAGTGCTTATATTCTTTTTGGTAATTTTGTATTTTTTGGCTTATTTATTGATACTACATGTTTGTTATAAAATGTATTTGAAGGTTTTTTCGTAATTTTAACCCGCATTTTTACTTCAAAAGGCTTTTGAACACCAAAACATGCCATAAAATATTTATAAAAAGCGCTGTAAGTAATACATTGAATACACGCGTATGTTTGACCGTTGCTTACTTACTCTAAAGTAGTAATCCGGGAATTTTTCCTGCAATATACCAACACATTTGGCCGACATGGGTCAGCTGGTTGATTGATAGGGTGAGGTTTAGGGACCGCGTCGTTATGACCTACGTATATGGTATCAACTGACAAACATATCATGTTTTAAAGCATATAAGCAATATCCGTTAATATTGATCAGAATGTACAATTACTAAATTGTATTGTTTTTATAAGAAAATAACTATAAAAGTTATAAATTAATAGAAAATAACCTTTGAAAAAGTATACAAAGAGAAATTCACTATATTTTGGCTAAGAAAGTCACAGTTGAATGAAGAAAAGATATATAGGGAACGTGTATGAAGTATATAGATCAGTACAATAGACACGAGGGACAATATAAATGGTTTTACGTTCTAGTTTCATTCTAACAAACGCGACATGGATTGATAGGACATCGAAAATTGAAATTGGTTGGTTGAAAATTGAAATTTCCCGTGAAAAATTGCGCGCGGAGCGCTGCACTCGGTAAATATTATATTCCGTCAGTGTACCTACGTGTGATTGTATTTTTTTTTCAACTTCAGCGGACAGTTATTTAAAAACATATTGTACCTTTTCAAAACGTTTGTATTGGGCGCTGACAAACAAAATCCTATTTCCAAGTGCAATAAGTGTTGCTATAATATTGAACTGCTCTCCAAAGCTACTATATAATCTACTTCTGTTTTTAGTGTTATTTGTTTGTTTGTTTATTTATTTTCCTCTACGCGCTTTTTGTCTATATATTCAAATAGCTTTCAGCCGCGGCTACTTTAATAGGATTTTCCTTTTATGATATTTTTAGGGTCTGTTTCACCGCCTACTGTTAAAATTTCTGTTAGGCTACCCACAACTTTTTTGACAGATTCTTCATACAAAATCTGTCAAATAAAGTTATATCGGTCAAATTAATCTACTATCTGTAAGCGGTGAAACAGGCCCTTAGTTTTCAAAATCCTGTTATTATATATTTTTTTTGTTGTTTATTTTTTGTTAGCCGCACACCATTGTATATAGTTTTCAATTCACGCAAAGCAGAGGATGCGCATAATTTAGGGGTCTGACCACGAAAACATTGTAATTTTTATAACTAATAAAGATTTTTGTATTTTTTTTATTTTTATCCAAACTTTCATTTCCTTCTTTTGTTCCCTTGGAGTATGATTTATCAAAGCGATTCAAAAAATCTTAGCGGATGTCTACGTTACAAAATCTAACTGTATCCCAAGTTTCAATCAACGGAGACGGAAAGCCTTCGAGTCTTATATCTTTCAAATTCAAATCTATTCTATAAAAGTAAGTCGGGTTTTCCTTCCTGACGATATAACTCCAGAACACACGAACCAATTTCCACGATTTTGGATCCATTGGAAAGGTCTCGGGGCTCCATGAGGTTTGTAGCAAAAAAAAAATTAGGAAAATTTCAAGAGAAAAGTTACCACGCGGACGGAGCCGTGGGCAAAAGCTAGTCTTGTATAAAAATACTGTCTAATCATGAGAAATAAAATAAAATTTATTATTGAAAGCGTTTATAAATGAAAATTTTGTGCTGAGATGTTCGCATGGATGTATTTGAAAATCGATATTGTTCAATAGAGCAAGACGAATCCGGATTATATCGGGTAATTCCGGATCAGAGAAGCCTTCGGGCGCGCTGGTCTCGTAAGTACGTTGAAATGAATGGAGTTTATTTTATATCTAATACAAAATATTACTAAAATACAACATTTGGATACAACAAATTGCTTTTGCACGTAGGCTAATAATATTTATGTATCTGTGTATTTATAATTAGTTATCTAAATGTATATGAATATATTTGATGTATATTTATTAATGGCACATTCACATAATTATGTTTCCTAGAACAGATATGGCGGACGACATCTTTTTATATCGTCAACTTAATTTTGATTCTTGCTTGAATAATGTAGTGCTAACATAACATCAGCTCATACCGGTAAATATACGTTGTTTACTGACAAGATGTGATGCTTGTAGTTGGCACTAGTATGTTGTAACATAGTACAAGGTATAGTACAAGATATGGCAAAATTATTAAATAGTCTTCAAGGCTTACAATTTTTCTAATAAATAAAAAAAAGGTATTGAGATAACTGACAACCTAAAACCAACAATTCAAACCAAACAGTTTTTCAAAATTAATGTTATATTTGTTTTCTTTATTTACTGGGAACAAAAAACTTCTTACTGTTACATAACACGTAATTATGTCCTGTCTTGTCACATCATCTTCAGTGTTTTCCACCGTGTCAGTTTCCAATAACTTTCTGCCTTGTACAGTAAAACTCTGGGAAGAGCCACCAGCAGTACTTTCGATGCTGCAAACCTTCAAGAAGAGTGTGTATTTCCTGTTAAAAGTTTAGTATTTGTTAACTATAAATGACCAAATTAAGCTGTTATGTCGATTTTCCGCCTGCTTGAGACCATTATACCATATTTCACAACCCAACAACTAGGTGCGTACTGTATATTTTACCCACCTAGGTGGGTATTATATGACACACCGCTAACACTTTGCGCCATTAAGTTTGATTGATGAGCTTTCCATAAATAATATATATTCAATATAATATTAATATTACGTTCCAATTAACTGTCACCTCTTATACTAAGAGTAAGTTTAGATACTGCAATAGAGACTTAACATAATATTAACGAGGTTCTTGCTTTAGATTTGCATTTGCATAACTATCTTGACTTAATGAAGAGTTTCTAGATCTTTTCGAAACCTGTCTGCCTGTAAATGTTTATAAAAATAACACGTTGCGCGTATATATGATGTCTGTTTGTAGGAAACCATTTATAGTTTTCTGTGATGTGAAATAGCCCTTACCCTCCTCGCGATATTTTCTATGTCTCCGCTATTTTTTATAAATTCACTATTGACTTGGTTGCTCGATGAAAATAATAACATATAATGTATTTATTTGAGCAGATATAGATTTCGTGTTATACATTTCCTAAAGGGTTTTTTGATTAAAATACACAATGCAAGTCAACGATGATGGGAAAGGGGAAATTCAGTCATATGAAAATAGTTGGATTGACAGTTGGGGAGTGAGATATAAATTGGTTTTGCATTTTATTTCCGCACATGTTGCAGGCTCTTGAGCTATATTAAATGAGCTCCTTGACTACATGCCGAGAGATTTACCTCGCGCCGTCATTCGGTCGACCTTTTTCCGTGTAACGTCATTTACTAGATTGTACACTTTGCTGTATCTATTGTTGAAATTATAATGATGTTGTCGTCAAAATATTTTCAATATTTGTTTATGCGTTAAGAGGGCGATAAAAGCAAAATTGACTATTGCATAATTTCGTTTTTTACTTTATAATAAACTATGAATCGTTTCATTTTTCAAACATTATATTTGTGGGCGTCTGTAGTAGAGAAAGTTACGCGACCGAGTAGGCTGAAGTTACGCGACCGAAATTCAGCAGGAATAATTGATTACGCCTGCACTGTATTTTAAATGACAAATGACACTCCATGTTTTTTTCGTTCGCGTAACTTCTGCCTGTATTAAATACTAAAGGTAAGGTAAATCTTGACATACAACAACAGTTTAGATATAACTTTTTACAACATACTTTTTACTGATTTAAAGAGAGACACACTTTAATATCAGGTAATCAACCTGAATTGTTCTTATAATTTGGACTCTCGACCTTCAAGTTGGGAGTCACGCTCTACACCACGGTGGCGTTAAATTAAATTTAATTGTAGTCAACGCACTGATTAAGTTCTCATTTATTTTGAACAATATTGAAAGAAATTTATTTTCTAAGGCGGCCCCTTGATGATTAATTTTATTAAATAATATCACGATTTTTACAGTCGTTTGGGGTTTATTGTAGAAAAGTTCATTAATATTGCAGCATATTTTTGTGTAGGGTCAATATTGTTCAATACTTTTTAGTCTACACAATTTAATCTACACATTTGTTTGAAAATATTTCATACGAACGGTGATTAATATCAATCTCCAACTGAACATGAAGACATTAACCAGTTCTTATTATCCTACATTATAACTGATCGTTTGGATTCAAAGCGTCTTTCAATCGTATTGAACGATAAAATTGTTCAATGATATTGTAAGTCTCGGGACTGCATTAAAGAGGACTTCTCAAAGCAACCAAAACAAATTATGTCAGTATCTGATAGATAACCGTAAATAATCGCTCAGAGAGCCAAATATCAATAAGTTATTCTAACAAGACGTCTAGCAAACGATTTGACGGAGCCTTGTATGCATTCACGAAACTCTGAACTCATGCAATATGCATCGCAAACTACATCTCTCCGTCAACACACTTCACGCTTTGCTAAATTGAAAATTATTAATGTGAACCTTATTAACTGTTGTTTTCGACTGAATAAAGATTAGCAAGTCATATAGGTGACATAAAAAAAATTATGCCCTGCAAAATTCAACAGAATATTTTTTATTTTGTTTTTTAAAAATTTGCATAGACTCTTTCCGAACGTTTTAGTTAAATAAAACAAAGTATCCGTATATCAAATTACGAGTAAATTGAAAATACTCTCAGCATAAGAATAGCCTGATACTACGAATCGTTTGAGGCGTACACAAAATAAATGATTTCATAGAATCAACTTCTTAATTCTTATTGCTTATTGGTCGCATAAGCTATACAGCTATTTGGCTCCGTAATTGGAAATTTCCAGAAGGCGACCACTGAGTGGCCTCCAAGGGGCATATTACTCAATACCGGCGCTGACCTCATCTCACGTCGACCACAATACGTCCGTCACGCCTTCATCAGATGTGGACGTATCTGCACAGGCTAATTGCGACTTGTGTAATACATCAGTGGACCTGAAATACGTTGTCTTGCCAGTTTTGGCTTGTGAATGTAGACCATTCTCAAATCCCATTGAATACCAAATACAAACATTTCATCAAAATCGGTCCGGTCCTTTGGGAGGAGATCAGTGATAAATACACACTTGCAAGAATTGTATAAATTAAACTATAGCTATAGTAAGCTATGTTCAGTATAAATAGTCAGGTTTACTGGAGAAATAACACGGCCTCAGAGAAAACCGTGAACCGGCCCTTGCGCTATGACTTGCGCTAAGCTTTTTTTTTATTGAAAATTTACAAATGCTATCTTTACAGGTTAAAACTTAAAACCTAATGCAATAGAGTGTTACTTAGTTTATACTTACACTAATTAATTATCTTATTTACTACACAATAGGTTATTTACTACACCTTGGTGAATTCGTTCAATGAGCACGAAAACACATCGACCTGGTTTGCAGCCGTGTTTATGGTTCGCAATGCCCGTGTAAGCGGAGCTAGTCTCAGTAGGTTAGGTCACGGAAGGTCCAACTCCCTACACCTTTTTAAGTTTTCCTATTTCCTTTTTTTTCTGTCCTATATCTTCTAAAGGTCGGTAAAGGTTGATAAAAACATTTACTATTTTTTACAAAAAATGAAAAACCGACTTCCAAGGAAAAAACAAAAAAGCAATTAAAATACACTTCATTAAACTGAAATGTATGAAATAATATAAGTTTCTAAATAGGGTTTTTTCAGAATTTGTCTAAACCTCAAATATTTCTGAACACGATCTTAATAATTTTGAGGTCGGTACCATCTCCATTTAATCATGACCGAAATGAAAATATATATACAGCCGAACGTACAACCTCCTCGTTTTTTGGAAGTCGGTTAAAATACAAATGAATCCACCAATTCATAATCTATTTCAAATAAAATCAAAACACACTGAATAGATCAGAAGGTTGACTAAACGGTGAATTCATTCCACATCTCTAATGCTGCCAATAAATATAACTGTTCGATCGTACCACAATTGCATAAATAAATCACAATAACCAAGCCCGACGAACATTTATCGTCGCGTTCGCACCGACCATAATACAGCATAAGCGCTGCAATTATTACCTAATCTATTCACGAAACTATTACTTACAGGAACACTATTAAATAGCATATTTACTTGTTCCCGTGCAATATAGCGGCGCTCTGCACTAAAGCGGGTCATATTTCGCGCCGAACCGGTCGAGGGTAGAAATTAATTAGAACTAGCGTCAGAGCAAACGGTTATTGAGGTTTACAGAAAAATTTATTGCGGAGACGGCCCAAAGGGAGCAAGCGCGGAACTATCTTTATAATTATCTATAAAGTATCCCCATCTATCTTATGCAGTGTATAATGTAATGGAACTAATGCAGGACGAAAAAGGTTGAGTTCCGTTTAATTGTTCGAAAAACTTCCGTCTAACACAGTTCTTCTCACAGATCTTTCTTACAGTAACTGATACTCTTTATAACAATTTTATCCGTAGTTTTGCGATGTCTTAAGTTTACAACTGTTCGATCGCTTGTTCGATAGGGAACACGCATGTTTTTTAATAATTCCTTTAAATAAATCTTTCGTTATTGAGAAACGATGTCGTCCAATCAGTTTTTTGATAAAATTAAAAACAACAAAGTTGCAAGCCTTTAAAGTAGTTAAAAAGAGAGATCCGATATCGATTGTGATGTCAAAGTCCATAAGGTGCATTACAAAGTGCCTAAATGACATTTTGAGAGAAAGAGATGGGTAGAAATCAAAATTCGCTAATATCTTACTTATTTCTGAACAGAATTTAGAGATTTTTATGATTCTGTATATAGATTAGCCTACTATCATAATAATTTACATTCTATAAATTTTATTTTACACGCATCTTCCCTATTCTTTTATTCTTCTATAACATATTAGCGCCTAAATGAAATGGAGATAATTATTAAACATTGAATTGAATTCGAAAACGCAGTGGAAATGAATAAAATTGAAGTGTCGTGGGAGAGCCATGCTTCGGCACGAATAGGCCGGCTCGACCGGAGTGGTACGACGGCCTTACAGAAAACTGGCGTGAAACGGCGTTGTGCTGTGTTTCGTTCAGTGATTGAGTTTGCCGGTGGCCCAACTTCCCTCTTCGGATGTCGCGAGTGTCCATGGGTGGTGGCAGTTGCTTTCCATCAAGAGGTTACCTGATGCTCTCACTCTCACTGCAATGCTTATCCTTTAAAAAAATAAGAAAAGCATTTTGATTTCGTATGTTGCTGAAATTCCCGCTACGGAAGCACAGAAACTAAATATATATCCTAGCTCGTAATACGTATTCAGTGTACTAACACTAGAGATAGCTTGGCTGAAGATATCGCAGAGCCCCGCGGCGCGCTTGTCGTATATTTTCGCTTAGAGCTCAATACCGCCACGGCCAAGTTTGCCAACCTCTTCTAATTAATTTCTACTCCGTGCCCGTAAAACGAGAATATTGGGTATATGGTACAAGAAAATAATTATTTTGTAAGTGGGTAACATAAACGAGTAGTCAGTCCGACTTAAAAAAAATTCTGCACCCATACTAAAACAAGACACGATTTTGTTTCCGCAAATTTAATTTTAACTTTGTTTTATTCTGTGTATCCTAATTGCTTGTAAAATCTAAACATGTATATTTCTTGTATGTAAGTTTTTCATTGATGACTGGTCCGATTTTGAAGAAACTTTTTAGTGTGCTGGCCCAACTGGACAACGTCTGTCGGGTTTACTTATATAAATTTTAATTTAGTTAAAGTAAGCAATATATAATATTTATAATTAAAAAAAGCCGGTGATACTTAATAATATAATATAATTTGTTTTTCTGTACACTTGATGACTTTGAAATCATTTTTTCTTTATAAAAAAACGGAATACTTTGGTTTTGTAAATTTAATACAATGTCGCTACCTCTTGTGAAATAAAATATATTTTGTTAAACATGGGTAATAGTGCAATATAAGTAAGCTAAAATTGGCAAGATTAGGGTGAGGACAGATGAAATTAGAACCCGTCTTATGAACGTTTTTTTACATAGTGTCTCAAGAATTTCGCAATTTGTCTGGTATTTTGTATTTTAGGGTATTCATAATAAGGTCTATTTTGCATTTTCTTCTTTAGTTAAGGGGTCTGGGATATTTTTGGTCCATTATTATCATTAGGGACAGCTGACTGGTCTAGGGTCGAGTCTCAAAGCTGCGTTCAATGAACTCGACTCGTCCTTTTGTAAGGTGTTTAAATACGTAATTTGGCAAGTGATGTAGGTAACTATCGTAGGTAGACCAAAGTAAGAATTTTCACGCTGGAAAATGATGAAATCATAATTATACGAAAGGTATTATTTTTGAGTAGGTATTTGAGGCAAGCTTTAACCTTGTATATAATATATCTTTCCTATTACACCTCAATACCAGAGTAGACATAATCATAGAGTATGCTGACTTCAAACACACGTGACGATCTGATTCGTCACGCGTATTTCTGTAAGTAGACCTCGAATCCCAAAGCGAAGCTGGGTGACATTCCCAGCTTGCGGGCGGGTATTATATAAGACATTTTAATAAATACCAATTTAAAAAACGAATGCTTAAAAATTTAACTCTGACAATTTCGATCGCTTGTGCCTAAATTAAACTATAACGAACTAAGCAAAAAACATCGCGTCCGTAAGTCGCGTCCGATCAGTATCGGACGCGATCTACATAATAATTGTACATTGAAGTGTGCAAACTATAAGGCGTAAATCAGTCTTGGACGTTTTTGTATGGGGTGTCAGCCCCGTCTGACGTCAGTCTTGGACGTTTTTGTATGGGATGTCACTAGCGTCCGACTGGTTTGTTTTCAGCTATAAGCTCCTTTTCACATGAATGCGTTTGCCGTACGGATGCTCGGCCGCATAAAGTAGGTTTAATTCCTCTATGGTATTAGCAACTATCGAGTTTTCCGACCGTGTGTCGCCCGAACATACTTTGAACACGGCGACCGTCTCAGTAAGATTACTGAGACGGTATATAAGTCCACAGATGTGGACTTATATATACGCTCTCTCTTGAACACGGGCGTAACACTTCGCTGCGGATGCTGAAAAGGTGATTGGTGATGTTTTTGTATAATTGCCATAGTTAAATTATAAATGTAACACCATTTATAACACCTGATATCTCTATTATTAGATAAAAAATTCAATCTGTATCGGTCTGTTAACAGATTGAAATATATCTTTATATTTAACTTACCGTTGCCCACGACCGTGTTATGACGGTATTAGAAGAAAAAACAAAGAATGTTAATTTATTGAAAATCAATAGATTCTACTAGTTTTTTTAGAAATTCGATCTTCGATAGGCTATATTTTATCCCGGATTAGATAGGATTTTTCGTGGTAGTGAAATTGTGGAGTAAGTCGTCGAAAAAACTGCCGTACGTTAACGATTCTCGCGAACGCTGCCTTAATGGTTAGAGACATATAGTTGACTTCTATAGAAAAGTTGTAGAACTCAAAAATGCCTAGAAATAAGTCCGCAATAGTATAAACCAAATATTTATATTTTGGCTATTATAACCACTTTTCCTTAGAATAAAAGTAATTAAAATTATTAGCCTATGTTTATTGATCATATTATCGTCAAATACTAATCCTTATCCAAATTAACTAATTATTGAGCAAGACTGTTTCAATAGTTATAAATTACTTTTTATTTTATTCCAATAAGACAATCCATTCAAAAGATATTACTATAGTAAAAATAAGTCGGGTTTTCCTTCCGAACGCTATATACATGAACCGATTTCCACGGTTTTGCATTGGTTAGAAAGATCTTGTTCTCCGTAAGGTTAATAGCAAATATAATTCAGGAAAAAATTTAAGAATAATGTGGGAAAATAGTGAAAAATGTTTTTCTCATACAGTGCCATCTTTGATACATAGCACTACAACGGCGCTTACGCTACTCATTTTACTCTGCTCAGTTAATTTCACATGTTTAAAATTTTCATTATCTATCTCGCCGGTAGATCTTCCATTGCGGTGCCTACCCATCGCAACAACACTGAGGACCTGTTTCACCGCTTACTGATCAAATTTCTGTTAGGCTTTCCACAACTTTTTACAGATTCTCCATACAACATCTGTCAAATAAAATGGATAAACTATCGGTAAGCGGTGAATCAGACCCTAAGTTTGATGATAAGCATTAAATTTTGTTAAAGAAAATAATTCTCATCTTTGTATACCACGCGGACGGAGTTGCGGGCAATTGAGTAATAAATTCATATCTTGTTAGTTACACACCCCAGTAACGAGTTTTGTCAAACGTATGAATTTGAACATCTCATCTGAGATTGTCTACTGCAGTATTTTTATTTACTGTGCCAATATGGAACTGCAGACCTGGCTGGTGACAAGCGGGGCCTACCCTACATTTTATCTAAAGTGATTTTTTTTCCAAAAAAGCTACACAAAATGTGTGTACAAAAGGTATTTGTGGCAACTTTGAAATTTTAATACAGGATTTTTCATGACTAAACAAAGAGATTCCAAAATATGTTTATGGAAAATTTATTTTTCTTTTTTTAGCCCCGTTTCTCACCAGCCAGGTCTGCAGTTCCGTATATAACAGCTGAGATACATAACAACGTTTCAGCTTGCCTTAAATACCACCTCAAACATAACTATCAGCTCTGAAAACTGAAAACGAAAATCATTCCTTCAGAACTCTCGAAAACAAAAGTAAGAAATATAAAAGGCGATAAAATGAAAATCATCTTACCAATGCTGTTTTATATCAGTAATAGCTTCGTTCCCTTTCTGAGAGATTAACACAAAAAACAACATAGGCCCGAATGGCAACGTATTTTTATGGCAGTTTATAAACAATGGCAATTTGTCGTAATGTCTAAACGAACGACTACAACGTCGGTAACAAAATGTCGGAACTTAAGACGGCCGCTAATATCACTTATAAATATTGTTTATGCCGTAGTTAGGCCGCAGTTTTCGGGGAATACTTACTTAACTAATGAAATTTGAAGAAAATGGAAGAATACTTCTGGGAGTTAGTTTGCTCTGATTCTAGCAGTTTGTTTTCGCTACCAGGTATTTTATTTGCAATACTTAACGTGGTAGATTTTTTAATGCGTAAAGTGGCAACACCTAATTGTTTAGAGTGTGAGAGGTTGAGGATGTTCAGCATATACTAATGGAATGTGTCCGGAACGAAATAGCTAGAAGAGATCTTTTTTATCGTTTAGATATAAATTTTAATGATGTTAGTGCATTTTTTTTTCATATCTATCTGTTCCGTTATCTGAGGAGGCAGTGGCTTTGTATAAATTAGTATTGATTGGTTTAAATGTAAGAAATAAAAATTAATTATGTGTAGGTAATAAGTTGCATGGTTCTCTACGAGAGTTACATGGTCTAATTTGTACCAGAGTCTTTATAAAAAATGAAGATAAGAAAACGTGGTAGATTTTAAACGATATTGACCGAGCAAGTAACGATAAATACTTATTCATAAAAATACATTATTTATAAAACATATACATATACATTATTCATAAAAATATTTAAACAGTGTTTAACTAATCCAGATTCTCTAGTCTTTTCTAGAATATTGAAAACGTCACACGACAGAAAAGGACAGCCAACCTTGATTAGTTAAACACTGTTTAAACATTTTCACGGACAAGGTAGTAAGACCTAATAAAGAAAAATCATAACCTATAAATTGAGTTACATCTTTGAAGCTAAAACAACATACATGCCGTATCTATACATATAATAAAACAATAAACGTTTGTATAAATGACCATAATTACCATAAGGGTCAGAGTACATCCGCGGCGGAGACAAAATGTAAATTTACGCATACAGGAGAATTATGTCCCGGAATGGCGTAACAAGACGTCACGACGTGAATTACGTGACAGCGGTAAATCTTCTCGATTGTTCTATCAAGAAAAATGGAAAACTGAAGGGGACGTTTTCTATTAAGCCTGATTTGCCACTGACGGGAACGAGGAATATTGAAAATGACATAGTTTGCTGGTAACACTTACAGGATGAAATTATTTACAGAAATTGAGTTAGAAAGATGTATTTTCATGAGTGATTAATTTTTAAATACTTGTGAAAATGTGAAAATTTTTCGTCAGATTTGTTCATTTCAATTTATTTGTTTTGAAGAAGTTAATATATTTTAATTCGTTTTTAATAATCTTGGAGCAACAGAATTTAAAACGAAAATTGCCGATGCTAATAATTTATTTCCACAAGGAATAAACTATACAGGTTGTCACTGAGTTGTCACAAAAGCAAGCAATAATTACTTACTTTTGTGACAACCTGTGTAGCACTTTAGAAACACTTTCCCATACAAATCACAATCTTGATTACGGTGAACTCTATAAACTCTTATATAGAGTTTACTGTCAATATAGCATATATAGCAGGGTATGTACTGTATATGTGAAGAGTACAGAGTACTGTTACTCTACTCTACATCTACACACCCTTTTAGTTATTACTTTCTATTGTTACACTCTATATATGTATGGGTAATACAAGCGATTTAATTATACTAGAGGTAGCCATGTGGTCGAAATTTGACCATAAATATTTCAAATATTAATTTTTAGTAAGGAGCTATAAAAACTATAATCTATTCTCAATTGAATCACAGACTTAAATTTGTCTTAAATGTCTCGTTACCAGACCATTGAACGCTCCTCCTCCATATCAAAATAAACCAGGAGAAATTTCATGCTTTCATATCTACGCGTCTTTCGTAAAAAGGGGTACGAAGTTTTGCGCTTGCGTATTAATAAATAGATTATTTACCATATGAAACCTGTTTCAAAGAAAACTTTCTTTCCAAAGGCCTTAAATAAGACTGTGACAAACATCAGAAAAATACACGCCTAAGGTACACATATAAAATATAGTTAATGGCGCAAGTAATAGTAATGGCATGAGAGACTGAAAACATGTTTATTTGGTTCCAAGCGCCATATCCATATGAACTATCGTTTTAGCCGACGCAGACATACAAGTTAGATTGAGCTGGCATATGTTCAATATGTAAAATGTAATAATCTGTAAAATTTAAATATAAAATATTTAGTACACGTGCACACTTAGTAACTGTTCCAATCTTTTGTCGACTTTTTGTATTACCCATGTTTAATTTTGTAACCTTTTCAATAACACTGGGTTACTTGGAAGAGATCGCTTATGGCAATAAATTGCCCATATTGTTAATCGAACTAATTTTATAATTTGAAAGCAATAAAGAGTATTATCTATCTATCTATTTATCTATCTATCTATTCCCTGCTCTTAGCATCCGAGAGTAGAACTAAATAATTACTTTTGTACTTTCATTTATACTTCTATACACATATTATAAATGCAGAAGTGTGTCTGCTTATATGTCCGTCTGCATGTTACCTCGTCACGGACTCCTCAAGGAAGTAGGATATCTTTTTATATTATATTAAGCGAATTAAGGCGCAACGAAGTTGCGAAAATCATATACAAAATAGTTTAAACTTGAACCCGCGACCGCCAGCTTGACCACTCGTTGATCCACAGAGGCCATTAATCTTTAATATGCATTTCACCTCCGCATGAAATCAGTTTCTATTTTCAGTTTCATAAAATCAGCATTAAACTAGCAACAAAATAACTCACCGTTATTTATGTATGCGGATGAAAGATAAAAGTTTGGTTTTGTCGCGGATAACCACACTTTTGGGTGGATACGGGTGCCCGAAATTAGGAACATAATAATATCCCTGTGTAAGGTCGAAGTTTGGGTTGTTTCGATGGGGGCTGCAAACTTTGTAAATCAGTGTTCAACATTTAGTTATACCTACGCTTGTATAATAACTCTAATTTGCCTACAGGGTGTGACAAAAGTAAGGGATAATACTTTAGGGCGTGTTTGTATGAGTTCACTGTGAAAGTAGCATCGCTGAAAGCGAATTTATTTTTGCGATTACAAAACCTTTTTTCGCTTTAAACGCTGCTACTTTCACAGTGAGCGCTATAGAAGAGACACATTATATAAACCCTAAAATATTATCACTTACTTTTGTTACACCTAGTATATGAACTAACTTTATTTTGGTTAACGAGTATTTCCTTGTATGGTTTATGGTGTCTGAATACGACAAAAGGGGAACAGTCTGCATAAAAAGTGATCAAAAATTTTCTCAAGATAAACAATTTGAATGCTTACCGGAGCAATCGGTAAATTTCAATTAAGACGAGGAGAGATTTAATTAAATATTCGATTTCTTTTCTTCGCCACCTTATTACAGAGGTCGGGTAAGTTCCTATCTTAATTATGATCTTAATTTTTCCTAGTGTGGTGGGCGGTCATAAATTTCGTTAGCCATTATAAATGACGATCCAATGAGAGTGTAACGCCATTAAAAACACATTAGCTCGCAAATCGCTGGGGTTTATAGGTCATTTACCAGTGTATTGTAGCTGGCTGCTGGAACAACGGGATGCGTTGACATTAAATGTAGATTCATGGGGAAATGGGGAAAAGTCAATGGGGTAAATCGCAAGTGAAATATTCTTATGGTCGTTTCAAAGATAAAGATATTATGGACGGTAATATGAAGCCGGTGGGGTGTTATGTATCGTATTTTAACGTCTTAAGATTCATTTGTACACTACTTGATGCCCGCAACTTTGTTGCGCATAAATTTTTATATCACGTGGGAACCGTATATTTTCCCGGGATAAAAGTATATATAGTTCAAATCCATACAGTAGTTCCTCAGATTTGCGCGCTCAGGCAACTTTTTTTTTGTCGATGTGTTCTATGACTGTTCCTTAGCACCCCTTCATTCATTATTTTGTAAAAATATATTAAATGTACAGACACTCCAATTTTTCTGTTTTATTATATGTATATAGATTAAGATACGGTATTGTTACTCTCATATTACATCTTGAAAAATCTGCCAAGTACTAGTTATCCTCGCACACTACCTCGTACCGGTAACCCTTAAGGTTACCGGTACCAGTAGAGAGCCAATAAATTTTAAAATAGTAACCTTACTAGCTACAGCAAATCATACAGTGTAACTAATATCGCGATGTAGGACCATTAACGACATCTATTATCAAAATAAAGGAAATGACAAAAAAGTACGTCTGTTTTTTAGAGTATCCACTTATATATTTAATTTGTTTTGTTTTTAGTATTAATTGTTATAGAGGCAACGGATTTACATAATCGATAAGAATTTCAACTCAGAGATACAGCTTGGAGACAGATACACGGTCAGATATTGAAGTCTTAAAAATGGGACCATATTAGGTCCCGTTTTTAAGACCGTTTCGTAGCCTATTTCCGTGCACAATCTTCATAATTTTGAAGTTGGTACCAGTAAAAAATTTAAATCTAGGCAAATCATGTACGGAAACAGGCTGATTCCTCACCGAATTCTGAAATAGGTACTATCAAAGAACAAATATTATTTTAGACTTTTTAGTTTCATTTTTGTTGTTTTTGTTTTTTATCTTTGGAAGTCAGTTTTTACAGGAAGATGTTGAGATAACGAAACATCTTATAATATTGTAGTAAGGGCAAAAAAAAACAAAGATGTTCTTTTTCTTTGTTTTTATTTTACCACTTGTGGAGATAAGATATAGTGAGCAGCGATTGACCTTTCAGTCGTTGTTGTAGTAAGCAGAAAACGTAACAAATACGACTAATTTGAAGATCGTTAGGACAAATATTCGGCTCCGTGCCAACTACTCCACACTTTAGTCCCAAATTGTTTATGTATTGAAGCAACCTTCTCGGCACTAGCTCGGCTTAAAATCTTGGTGTCAGATTTCACTTATAATGCAACAGTATTTTACTGTGCGAATACCTTTAAATTTAATACTGTGAAAAAGTCTAATTTAATAATAACAATTAACTTATCAGCATTTAATTTTAGCTACATAATTTATCTTGATTCTCTTTCCAATAAAAAATAAAATAAATAACAAAAAACTTCAAAACTTCGTGCCGAATGGTCTGCCATCATAAGCCAGCGATGCTCTGTAGGTCAGAATGGACTGTTATGAGAGGAGTGACTTTAGTATTTATATTATAGTGATCTCAATATAATCAGATGATGTTAACGGTCTTTTGGCACTCTGTCCCGTGTCGTAGATCGCGAAGGATAAATAATTCAGTCGCTAATAGTGGCAGCGGAGTAGTGCTCGTCAGAGTGAGTAGGTGTTTTACTGCTCGGGCCACTACAGCGTATCTCAAGCGAACAGACACCATTAACTTTTCGCGGTGCGCACATTTACACAGCTGAAGCGAATCGCCAATAAAATCGTGAAATACAAACGTTGAGAGTTTTATATAATAATAGACAAAACATCAGCTTGCTATGTAGATATTTTGAAATAGGTTGTTATTTCATTCTAAGAGCTCTGTATATTGTCAAAAAATATTTAAGAAAAGCCTTCTCCATATCTATTAAAATTTGAAGTATGTTTAAATAACATAAAATTTTGTTTACAGCTCCTATAAGAATATATTCTTAATTATAATTAAGAAAATACTAGCTCACATCACAGCATTCACAGCTACATACTAACCTCTGTTTTCTTAAAACTATTTAAACAGCTAGTCAAGATTCGCTGTCCCTTTCTTTAATGTGTTTTGTGTGTGCGTTTTCAATATTCCAGGGAGTTAATTAGTACTACCCTTATTGTGTACCCACGAAAGAAGTCGTAGAAAGGCACACGTGCACGAATTATTGTACTTTTTATGCACTAATAAGTATCGGATTTTCTTTTTCTAAAAAAAACTAACTGTAGCTTCGCTCGTCACCGTGGCCTTACCCCACCAGTGTCGTAGGGCGTAACCGTGAACGCAATGAACTAATGATGCTGACGCATTCCTCGTTAATGTGACACTGACTGACAACCGAGCCCCAGTACCGCGGCTGTCGAAGTACTCAGATATCGCTTGCGTTTTCCAGGTGGTTTCGACTAAATGACGTTGATCCGTCGACAACTTTGTATGAATTTCGGTATTTATTTTTTGTGTGTTAATACTATTATTAATGAGGTAAATTATAGATATATTGCCTTTTAAGTATATTATGTATGTATATATCCTGCTTTTTTATCAAGGAATAGACTACTAGGATAGGGATATGGAATGAAGAGTAGGAAGTTGGGCTTCCGATAAAGAAACTCACTGGATAAAATATAGCGCAACGCTGTTTTATGCTGTTTTTAGTGAGACCGTGGTTTACCTCCGGTCAAGCCGGCGCCCACTACTTACTACTTGAGATCAGAAAATGTCTCATTGGTACACCACCCGGGTTCGAACCTAGCACCCTCTCGTTATAAAATACCGAAGAGTAAACCGTCTCGTTATAAAATACCGAAGAGATGCGTTACTAGCGTCCGTGGCCTAGTGGGTAGACCTTTGATGTTTCATAAAGAACAACGAATTTCGACGCAACTTCGTTGCGTCGAAATTCGTTAATCGCGCAAGAACTGCAAATTTTTTCAGGAAAAAATTTCCCTATGTCATTCTCCGGGACTCAAGGTAACTCCATACAAAATTTCAGTAAAAACCAAAATCGGTTGCGTGGTTTCAGCCTGAAGAGACATAAGACAGAGAGACAGACACAATAATATATAATATTAGTAGAGAAAAATATTATGCATAACTAGAATGTGAATTAAATAAACACCACTAAAAGCAAAGTGACATTATTTACCAAATAACGTAACACGCAGCAAAATCTTGGTGCTCCGTTAAATAAAGAAATTAACATAAGAAGCAAAATTGGCTATTAGGTGCCATCTTGATAATAGGGTAAGCCATTATCAAATTTACATTCCCTTATCGATGTGACCTAAAGTTGCGAAAATTCACCGATAAAATTATCATAATACCTTACAGAAGCCTGAAAATGATTCAGGAAATATTATACAATCTCTTCAGAAATGCAAAAAAGGTAAAATTTAGTTTTTATATCGAGCTCTGAATCCAATGTTATGTAATGTTTATTTTTACAATTAAGGCAGCGTTAGTGCGATTTATGTTTACATATATTAAATGCTTGATGGACTTTAACGTATTAGGTATCGTAAGATTTGTCTTAATAGCATGTAAACACATACACAAACATTAAAGCATTTAAAAATCAAAATGGCGGATTTTGAAGTCAAAATTATGAGGTTCTAAAACTTTTTTTCGTCCATTTCGGTCGAGTAGGGTATTAAAATGAAGGACTTTAAAAAGCCATTCTTTTTTTTAATAAAAATAAGGGGGAGCAGACGGGTTACCTGATGGAAAGCAACTACCACCGCCCATAGACACCCGCAACATCAGGGTTGCATGTGCGTTGCCGGCCTTTTAAGAGGGAATACGCTCTCTTCTTGAAGGTTTAAGTGAATAGGGGATTAGGGGAATTTGGCCACCAGTTAACTCATTTACTGAACGAAACACAGCACAACGCCGTTTTACGCCAGTTTTCTGAGAGGCCGTGGTCTCCGGTGAAGCCGGCCCATTCGTCCCGTAGCATAGCTCTTCCACGCCGATCAGCATCCGTATGTGTAGGTATATGTATTTGAGATCGGAAAATGTCTCATTGGTACACCGCCAGGGTTTGAACCTGCACCCTCTCGAGTGCGAACAAAAGGTCTTACCCACTAGGCTAGACGGACGCTCTCAGCATGGAATCAATGTTTTATAAAAAACCATGAGTATGTATGTGGTTGTCCGATGCTTATTTAGTCGGGATTAGAAACAACAAGGCAAAAATGTGTAAAATTATGTTACAGAGCCTATGAAGAAATTGACTCACACCAATATTTTTAATAGGAAAGTATTTTATTTGTTTGTAAGGACAAACAAAGGATGGTCATTACACTGTAATGAAAAAAACAACCGACTTTATTCTTGGCATACCTAGACACATTTGGATGGAGAGTAACATAGGCTACTTTTAGAATAGGTATGACAAGGTTAAAAATTTCTAATTTTTTAAATAAATATTTGAGGCACTAAATAAACTAAATCTATTCTCAATTCTTTCACTGACTTCAATTTGGCATAAAGGTCTCGTTACCAGGCTATTAAATTTTACTAAAAAAATCAGACTTTAACCATAAAGAAAATAGTATTTCGTGTATGATTATCGTGCCATGTCAAAATATTGTAATGCGCGTATTG
>JAOTAV010030304.1:0-46951 GCA_026546445.1 Cyclargus thomasi
ATAGCTCAGGTACACAATATAAAGTAGTGCATCATTTCTACGCTAAGGCGGTACGAAGTTCGCCGGGTCAGCTAGTATTATATAAAACTGAAGATTTTATTTGTTCATGGAATCAGCGCGTTCAAGCGCTAATCTCATGAACTACTGGCCGGAATTAAAAAATCCTTTTCGCGTTGGTTAGTCCATTTATCTATGAAGGCCATAGGCTAAAAAAAACATCACGATACGACCAATAAATCCCAAATAGTAATCAAAAAATTTCGTGAAAACGGAATATTTTTTTATGGTTCACACGGGCGTAGTCGCGGTTAACATCTAGTATAATATATTGTTAATAGAATCAGGTGTTACTTTGCGCAAATCCATAAATTTAAACGCGCGTCGTTTTTCAACCCGCCCGGTGGTGAGGGGCCTTGCATGTGTTTGCTAACATTATTGCCTGTGCGGTGGTGGTGTTTGCAAGTTCTTGCATGTGAGTATACGCACAGGCAGTGTGGGAAAGGAGGGAGGTGCTGTAACGCATGCCTGTGCGTACACTTACTTTTTAACTTACTGGTTCAGGTTCATTTCGCGTAATATTGCTAAAAATCTTAATGTTCTATACTGAAATATATACTTGTTGTGTATAAGGGCTTGTTCCACCACCTCCTGCTAAGTACCGTAAATGCTACCTACAATATATCCTACGGATGAAATATGGATAATCTGTTAAATATGTTGCGAATATCTGATACTAATCAAAAAGTATGAAAAAGGTACTTAAAATCAATACTTATGTGACATGTTCTCCTTTCAGTTGATAATGCTGAAGCCAACAGCCATAACCCTGGAGAAGATGGACTTCACAGCGGCGGGACCGTACGCGTGTGAGATCGCGCTCGACATCCCGCTCTACTCCAAGGCTTCCAAAATACATGAGCTCAGTGTTATAGGTGAGCATAATATTGAAATTACAATAGCAAGTTTTTATGTGAAAGACATGCGACACCGATTTGAGATCCCTCTAAAATATTAATATTGCATTCGTTATGTTTCTTAGGCCCATAATTATAGTCAGCACTTAATACCAATAGCATGGTAAAAAAATTGATATCCTGTTTTCATTCATAAAGGTGTCTTTATGAATAAAAACAGCGTGTCAAAATTTCTGATCACGCACGGGTGAGTGGTGACTATAATTACCGGCCTTAGTATTTGTTGTTTGAGAGGCAACAGAAATACATAATTTGTGAAAATTTCAAGTACGTTACTGATCTTGAGATACAGCCTGAGGACAGATAGACAGTTTTGTGTTTTTTGTGATATTTATCCCTAAATATCACAAAAAAAAAACAAATTTTTGACTGCTTTAGGGTCATTGTATAATTTATAATTATATTAAATTAATCGTAGGTAACTAGACGTTTTCCTGCCGAGCTAATTTGTATATTTTCCCAATTATATTAAAGCCACACAAAAATAACAAAATCAGCCCAGTCATCGAATTTCATGTTTCTATCGAAATCCTATCCTTTCCTTGCGAACATTCACAACGTATGAATATACGTGTTCGATGGAAACCTTTTTAACGAGAATATTGCTGATCTCAAGGCGCTGTTTGATTTCACGTGTCGGATGTTAGAGGGTATCGGGGAATGATTGCTTCATAAACCGAATATTTTCCTCAATCTGTTGTTCGTTATCGGAAAAACAAACTTTGAAATCTAATACGTACCAATTATTTTGTTTTTAAGCGACAATAGAAGCCTTATTTTCGAAGTGTATAGGTATAGAGAATAAGTTGGTCCATCAGTATACATCATCAGTTCCACGCCAGTTTTCTGTAAGGCCGTTGTATTTTCCCGACGAGCCGGTCCATTCGTGCCGAATCATTGCTCTCCCACGGCACGGAGCATTAGTATTATGTACTTCCGATCAAAGAAGATCTCATTGATACACGCCTTCGCCAGGGATCGCACCTAGCACGCTCTCGAATGCAATAAGGTTAATTCACTAGGCCACGGACGCTTAAATTTTTTATTTAGTTTTTATTAGTTTGACCAAGTTGTGACAAGGGACCATCCATAAAGTACGTCACACGTAAATAGGGGTAGGGGGTAGACGAAGACATGGTGTGACAGGGAGTAGGAGGAGATCCTTAGTTTTGAGACATCACATTATAAATTTCACAAATTTAATGTCCAAATTTTAAATATTGGGGTGGGTTCAACTTTTAGATGTTAAACTGCAAATTTATGAGTCCACAATAGGGAGGGGGGTTTTCAGAAATGTGAAAAAAATATCTAAAAATCGTAACGTTCTTTATGGATGGTCCCTAAGTTACATATTATTATTACCAGGCAGGTATAGTATTGTTATTATAAGGCTAGATTAGGCAATATTAATAAAGCCTTACACGTGTTTATTTTTATGAAATATCGTATTTATTTTGAATCTAAAGAAAACACACAGAATCAATTTTATAAAATATACGAGAAAAACGATTTCCAGTATTAGAAAATACCAGGAAAACATCAAGAAATTACTAACGGTGATTACCGTAACGCATCAACTTTCATGACATTTTTATACTTTTCCTTAAAAAAAGGATTATCCCCAAAATGTATATTTGGCTTTATCAGCTACCCCGTTTGGTGCGTTTACGTGAAAGCATCTCTACATTACCGCTAATTCCTATCATTAATTTTAAATTTAAAAAGGCTTTATAATACGTAATGGTTGTTATCAAAAATTGAACAGCGAAATCCCGAGCGAACACAAAAGGAAGACTGTTAAAAACCTCGCTAATCTGTGTTTACGCGGCTCAAAGCCTGCGTACACGGAAGGCTTAGCGGTAGAGATACACTACATTTGTTGGTAGAGAGAGAGAGAAATAGAGGAAAATTAAAAGTAAATTAAAATGTATGTCTTCTTATTCAAAATAATTTAGGAGAAAAGCTGGTAGCAACGAGTAGATATTTGAGGCAAGTTCCAAACTTTTCAGTCTGCCTAAAATGCCTACCCAAAAATTGTTACCAACTCTCGGACCACTTATTCTGAATACTCAAAAAGAACGAGGCCTCTTCTACGGCAAAATATATAACAAAACCAAGTCAAGTACGAGTAGGACTCGCGCACAAAGGGCTCCGTACCCTATTAGAGAAAACAGGTAAAGATGAAAAATGATCTTAATTATTAATTTTATTTAAATTTTATTACTGATTAGTAAACTATACATCGAAGCGCCTGCCTGTTGCCATTATTTTATATCGAGTAAAAAATAGCAGAAAAACACGTGTTTTGTATGAGAGCCCCTTCTCATTTAATAAATTTATTTGCTTTAATATTTTTTGTTATAGCGGCAACACAAATACATAATCTGTGAAAAATTCAGCTCTCTAGCTATTACTGTTCATGAGATACAGTCTGGAGACAGACGGACAGACGGATAGACATAGAAGTCTTAGTAGTAGGGTCCCGTTTTAACCCTCTTGGTACGGAACCCTAAAAACTATATTAATGATTGGTAGCTCGTCTGTGCCAACCCTTAATAGTACCTGGCTTCAAATAAACTATTCCATAAAAACAATTTACGGACAGCACGAAACAAAGTTGAGAACTGCGATTAATTAAAATTTGAACTGACGTTGTCGTATTTTTTCTTTATCATACTGCAACAAAAAGTTTTGAAACTTTTTTCGTGCATATGAGCCATTTCCTACGTCACAAAAGAAGAATAACAAATGAAATAAATATTTAACAAGATTAAGGGCCTGTTTCACCGTTCACTAATAAGTGTCGGATAGTCTATCCACAACTTTTTTGACAGATGTTGTATGGACAATTTGTCAAAAAAGTCAAGAAAGTCTATCAGACACCTTATCAGTTAGCGCTGAAATAGGCCCTAAATGCACAATGTTCATTGTAACTTTTAACTTAGGGTCAATCACACCGCAACGTGACGCGCAGTTACGCGTAGATAAATTATAGCATTTATGTATTAATACGCGAGCGGAAAACTTTGTACCCCTTAATACGAAAAACGCGTAGATGTAAAAGCATGAAATTTATGCCAGTTATAGTTAGTAGAGGAGGAGCGTAGAATACTAGTATTATTTTAAAATATGCTTCAATTTTGCATATTTTTAATAAAGAATATACACGTTAATCATACACGAAATACTATTTTGTTTATGGTTGATGTCAGTGATTTTTTAATAAAATTTTATGACCTGGTAACGAGACCGTTGTGCCAAATTAAAGTTTGTGCTTGAATTTAGTGCATTATATTTTTATAGCTCGTCTAAACGATGGATTTAAATATTTATGGACGACTTTCCGCCACCAGGCGACATCTAATATCTATAAATAGCGCAGCAATTCAAACGTATATCACGTTAGCGTTACTCCGCCGCGAGAGGTCTAATCTTTAGGGCCCTAGTACACGGATTAAAAAAATTAAACCACCGTAATAACTCACTTTAATTTGAAATATAATATCTCATGATCCCCCCCTGTTACAGTCTACCCTGTAAGTTAGAGATGGGTTGCTAATGGTGAACTCCTTGCAGTTCGTCAGAAACACCGTCCGCGGATCAAGATCAAGCATAAAAAGTTGTCGTCATACGAGGACCTGGAGGCGAGCTGTCAGAGCGCCCCCGCCTACCCCGCGCCTCACCTCACCTGGCTCATCAATAATGTTAAGGTAAAATAATATATCGATGCCTTACTGCCTCAACCTCGTATCTTAATGAATATGGGACCTATTCGGAACAATAACCTATACAACAAAGAAATATCCGCAACCGAACATATAACCTCCTCGTTTTTGGACGTCGGATTTTTTCTTATTAATTTTACAAAACTAGATATGAGGTTATTTAATATACCTCATATTTAGTTTTCTACAGTTACTAAGAAAAAAATATTATCTGTTTTTTTTTGTCTCCCGAAATATAGCCATTTTTAAGATACGAGGTTGAGGTAGTAAGGGCATCGATAATAATCGATATCTACTTACATCTATATTTTCATACTAATATAATGGGACAATGTGTTTGTTTATTTGTAGGTTTCTTTGCCATTCCTTCACGCCCTAACCAGGCAACTGGTCGAGTTGATTATTGGCATAGATATATTCCACACGAGCGGAGCCGTGGGCTAAATTCATCTAACCAAACTCAAAATTCTAAACGTGCAAGTTTTTTTTTAATGCTTCTTTGTCAATCACACCGAATTCACTAAACGATTTTAATAGGATTCGGCATACAGATCGGGTATTAGCTGAATTAGTTAATAGGATTCTTTTTCTAATTCTACATTCCCGTGGGAATAATTAATTACACGCATGCTGTATACTAAGTACACTACGGGCCTAATTCTTGGTAATCTAATCTCTTTCTACTCTTTCCCTTTATGATCTAAATCTAAATCAAATCTAAAAAAAATCTAGATCTAAACTTTTTTTTTGAGAAATCATGCCGAAACTTTTGCAATATGTCCGAACCACTACGACCTACAAACCTTCATGAAGAGATCAGAGGTTACCTAATGGCATCAGATAATCCGTTTGCTCGTTAGTCCTCTCATTAAATAATATTGACGTGAAAGATATTCCAGGGCTAAAAATCACTTTATTAATCCCGCCTAGAGAACGATCACGTGGTACATAAACATTTACTCCATTATAAATCAATGATAAGAATTATGTATTCTATCCGCGTACCTCTTTGTACGGAACATCCAACGTTTGTTTACCTTTTAAAAGACCTTAACGCCTATGATATAAGGATCAGTTTACAAGGGTAACATAACTTTGAATGGATTGTAATCGAGGCAAGATCGGTGAGGCCCCAGATCGATATAACCCTCACAAATAGAATAATGGTGGGTTCTGAAATCTGAATAACTCTTAAACAAGAGGTGTAATTGGTAAGGTTAGCTGCAGCTGATCGTGGATCTAAGTAATTCGGTCGGGTTATGTTAAACTCAGCCGACAGATTACGACTTACATGGTATTGACATATTCCGACCAAATAACGTAGGCCCGTCAACTGGTTCTCTTTCGATATCCCCTATAAAGAGATACAGATGGTGGATCTAAATAATTTGGTCGGGTTATATCGAACTCAGTCGTCAGATCACGACTTACATAGAATTGAGATATTCCCACCAAATAGTGTAGGTCCGTTAACTGGCACTCTTTCAATTTCCTCCAATATACATTTTCTTTACGGTTTTTTAATGTAAAGGTTCGTATTCGGAAATCTGAGTGCGTTGAATCAATAGAAAATACATTACCTACAGCATACTTTCTTTTACCGAACAGAACAATGCATTCTGCGGTGTCAGCATAGCGTTTTACCGTAGGTACTTAGGAGAAAGTTATGGTAGTTTCTTGCTCAGTCAAAATTTATTATAACTGAGCATGGCGGCCTCAACTCAAGATTCGTCGTCGACAAAAGACATAGACGCCCTTCATAGCAACGCTAACAGTACCACAGATGCTAATAAACGCCGTGCCTTACTAATGACTTTCGATGACTGAGAAAATTGAGACAAGAGAGATTTCTTTTTCCGATCGCCATGCTAGAGGGATGGTAGAAAACTGTTAATTTCTTCCGAAAGACTGTCAATTTTTCTATACTTTTCTATGTGTAGGTACTGATGTCACGCTAGCCCTGGTGTCAAAAACGGAAAACGAATTCGGAAACCTGAAACGAAGGTTTTTCGTTTTTTTTTTTCCAAAAACTATGGGTGATCGAGCAAGTGTCATTATACTTACTACTTTGTGAGAATGTGAGCCAACTAATATAAATTCATGTTTCTGTTTTTTTTTGATTGGCTACATGTGAACAGGCCTTTATATAAATATTCGAGGTAATAATTCGTGAGTTGGCTATGTAAATGTAATCTAGAAGTTTTTCTAACTCCGCAGGTCACTTTAATTAAAACTTTCACCGGCAACTTTAATGCTTATTTACATCTTGCAACCCCAAGAATGTTTCGTTACTTTCTTATAATAATGATCCTTAAATTAAGTTTGCTAATAAGCTGAGAGCTGGTAGCAATTTTTGTCGTATAACTGAAGAGTTATTATAATAGAAGTATTATAACCCAATATGGTACTGCAGACCTATCTGATGAGAAGCAAGGCTAAAGAAAAACTAAAAAAAAATAAATTTTCCAAAAATATATATCGGAATCTGATTGTACAGTGATGCAAAATCCTGTTTTAAAATTTCAAGTTGCCACAATACATTTTTTTTTATAGTTTGCAAGCAATTTTCGCTAAAAGTATAATTTCCATAAAATATTTACTGCCATTTCACAATGCTTAAGATTTACTTAAACCTTCTGCCAGCCAATACAACAAATACTAAATTCTTATGAAAACGGAAACAAACACTACTATAATGCACCTTGTTGCTATTAAATCACTATTATTTTACGACGAGTTTCGCTTGAACTCGTCCGGGCACTAAAGATTAAACTGCAGAAGCTATCGGGAACCGTGCAAGAAACCGCACTTAGCATAATCCATATCAGGGTAGACACAGCTTGTAAGACAAAGTATGCAGAGTTTGATGCATGACATTGGCAAGGCTACTAAAATGGTTTTAATTTTAAGTAACTGCCATTCACAATATTAAACGTTTATTAATGCTTTTAATAAACGTTCGATGCGGAAAGAGGTTTTAGCGTTAAAAACGCTAAAACCTCTTTCGTTTTAAATTTCATAGAACATTCAAGTTTTGCTGAAAAAAAACTGGATTCCGCCTTAAGAGGGCCAATAAAGCAAAAAATAAAACATCGTCTTTCTCTCTTCACACTTACGACCGTTATTCATATGCCAGGTGAAACAGAACGACACAGAATCGCCGCGAAAACAGTTTTTTCTTAATAACTCGATAAATATACAAAAAAAATAGAAAAAAACCGCTTCTGCAGGAGCTTGGTAACAGAATTTTGTATCGTGTGTCAGCATACTGAGTCCGTCGAATGCGCCGTTTTGGGAAACGAAACATGCGTGAAAATTAGAGACATCTTTGTGATTTTTTATACAGAAAATTTTAAGCTATCGTGTTTTCGCTACTACAGAAGCTCACAAATATAATGTAGTGTTTAAAGAACGAAACGAATCGTAGCTTATTATCAAGTACAAAACGGAATTATGCAATAGTCAATTTTGCTTTTATAGCCCTCTTAAGTCACAAGTAGTTTCTTACAGCAGCTCATGCAAGTTGCAAGCCTCACGTGCCGGGTATTGTGAATCCGCTCAAGATTGGCGGTATTGTTCATTAAGCCTCCGTCAAAAATTTGTCATTTCAGTGTTGTTTTTTTGTCCACAAAGTGTTGTGTTGTCACTTTGACAATTGACTGTTGACAATCGCGTTTTGTATAGAAATCTGACAGAGGGTTAATACCGCCAATCTTGAGCGTATGCATATTAGTACCAAAATGATAAGTCAGTCGAGTACCAGATGTGATAAATTTCTGTGAAGACAAGTGGAGCCGTATAGCAGTTTTTACTTACAACTTCATAATAATATCGCAATATGACAAATACGATATTCCTTCAAGAACATTATAGTAGAATACCTTATAATTTTTTTTACAATTCACCAGTCTGGTTAAGCTCACAAGTGAATTTCCTGTAATATAGGAAGTAGTTCTTTAAGTTAGCTAAAAGGACAGCTTATCTTTCTGAGTCAACTACAGCTACCTTCATCAGCATTTAGGACAAGTTCCCGTAAAAATACCTTATATCCCACCCCCGGTGCAACACTGTACAACTTTTGAAAAAAATGAGTTATTTAGTTGTAGTAATTGTCCTAGAGCACCTCTCTACTCTGTATGATAACGATTTGAACTTTGAAATAAAACTTTGTAACAATTTCTTCATGCTTTTTTTAACTTAGTATGCCAAAATTTAAATTTTTTCGTTAGAGCCACAACGTAACTTCTGAAGGGGTGAAAAGTTTTAAATAATTATGTAGTATATTATTTACAATATGAAGTGATCATTATTTATCCAAAAGTAAAGTTAAAAGCCGACGTTGTAACATGTGCTATTCATTCCAAATATATCTTATAAAGTAATTGTTGTGTCAGGTGTCAAAGTTTTAAATGCTTCTCCTGAAAAACAACATTTTTGCATAGGTGACAGTAAACACCGGGGGTGAGGTATCTTTTCCAGTTAAATAAAATATACCTGACACTTTCAGGCAAAGAGAGAAAAGGTCTTAAACCCAAATTGTTTTCTATACTTATTCTTCGGCCTATCTCTTTTTAAATAATTTATTCTACAAACTTTTCCGACGCGACGCTTTGCCGTCTTTTAGGTAAATAGTACATTTTTATTTTAAACAGAAAATGTTATCTTTATCTTGTTCTGACTTATAGTCATTTCATATATACCTATTCTTTTATTTATTATGTTGAATAATACATATGTACAAAAAAGGATGGTATTATTTAACAATACCATTTAAGCAAGAAAATTAGTACACTATCACTAGTACAAAAAATCTATACATGTAATAAAACAGTAAAATTGGCGTGTCTGTACAATTAATATTTTTACAAAATAATCAATGTGGGGGGGGGCTTAGGAATAATAATAAAACAAAAAGAGTTGTCTGTCTGCTTATCTGTTCGTCTGTTTTTATGTAATCTACAGAAATAGTGGACGGATTCGAATAAATATTGTTTTGTTTGATAGCTATTAAGTGGCAACGAACAGGATACTTTTTATGTCCGGCTAAATGCACGCTTTCCGTGATATATAAATTTGCGGGCAACGAAGTTGCGGGCACTAACTAGTAGTAAATAAAGCTATAACGTTCCTTAACACTCAGAGACGAAAAAAAAATAGCAGATTTTGTCTAAAACCATCCGTTATTATAACTATTATTTTCTGACAAATGTTTCTATATATTCGTCTTTGAGTGCGGCATTTAGTATGTCAATTTTTTTTTTAGTTCAAATATTTTAAATAATATTGCAATTATTAAAAAAAATTAAGAACAAAAAAAAATTGTGTAAGGAAATCAAAAATAATATACAATTTCTTATAGCATATTAATGATTTTGTAAATATGTATTGTAAATATTGCTAGAGAATTGATTTAAAAATAATTAATTTGATTCATTTTATCAGCTGTGGTTACCAATTTAGGTACTAACATTAATCCTACGAGTAAATATAACTAACTATACTCATATAGGTAAAGTTGCCAACTCTTTCTCATTCATTTAAACATTAAGTGATAACTATTATATTATTTATTATTGTTGTTTTTTTCTTCAAAAAAATACTTAAGAACTTCAAAATTGTAATCATTTACAGATGTTTTGTAAAGTATTTGCATTGAAGTTCTATAATTGTAATAAATGGTTTTGAATGCTTAGTATACTGTAAAATACTTTAAATTAAGATTTTTATTGTAGTGAGTGAGATTACAGGGATAATTTAGACAAAATGGATATTTTTTTAAATAAATATCTACAATTTTGTATAATGATGTAGATTTGAACCAAACCTAGACTGCCACGTCACTCAAAATTGGACAAAAAACAGCCAGTCGATAATTTTAGCTTAGTAGCCTTACTTTCTTGCAATAACGGAAAATATTTGAAAAAATCTTAAGTGCCATTTCATATGTGGAATGGTCGCCGTGACGTTAAGAGTATGAATGCAAGCAACATAAAAGCTTTCACTTGGCATCGAGACCGTCTTTTCAGTTTTCAGTAAAGTAATGAATGGAGTGCCGCGTGCGATTTTTTTTTTTACATTCGACCGTGAACGCTTTTCGCGTTTATTTTGTTTTTATATGGGATTTGTACAGCGCTACCTAGCGATGCTTACCGTCACATGTACCAATCCCATATAAAAACTTAGAAAACGCGAGAGGCGTTTACGGTTGAATGCGAAAAAAAAACTCACATTTGGCACTCGGACTCATAGAAACGCGTTCACATGACGCGCAACACGGCTCGGCGACCGTGCCGCGACCGTGTGTATAGGAAAAGGCACTGAGGAAAAATTTATGTATGAGTATTTTTTCTGTGTAAGTACAATGTGTGGGTTTTCTGGTCATTTAATACGCAGTATACTTATATGAGGATATTTTTATTTATTCTCCCTGCCAAAGGAGTCAAACTCCGGTCTTTAACGTGTAGTGTAGACTAAATATGTTGTTTATACGTTGTAAAATAATAAATGTACATTGAAATATTTCTTGTTTTAATTACCTCGATAAATATTGCTAATAATTTAAATAAGTGACTATTTATTATGTCATTTGAATAATTTGTCTTAAATATTTCATTGGTATTTGATGTTCAAACAAATTAATTTAATTTATTAATAAAAAATAATATAATATTTATGAATTCTTTTAAGTATTTCTAACGAGACAAATAAGGCAGATTTTCTTTTTGATTTATAATTTGAAAGTGTCTATATCAAAGAAAATTTATTAATTGTATAAAATTCGTCGAAATTAAAAAATCACGATTGCCAGAAAAAGTTGAAATAAATTATATCCGACAACTGACTGCCTCAACCTCGTATCTTAAAAATGGCCACATTTCATTGGACAAAAAAAAATTGATTATATATTTTTCTTAGTAATTGTACAAAACTAGATATGAGCATAGACCAATTGTTTTATAATTTCTCTATGATATGAGGTTATTTATTAGGTAACAAATTAAATCTAGTTTTGTACAATAACTAAGAAAAAAAATCGTAATCAGTTTTTTTTTGTCTCCTGAAATGTAACTGTTTTTAAGATACGAGGTTGATGCAGTCAGGCATCGATATTAATTCCTAGTAAGATTATAGATTTCCGTAATAACAATCGAAAATTAAAAATATTTATGATTTTATTGAGTACGCGGGGATACTAGTAAATACTCCATATTATCAAAAACAACAGAAAAACAGACATTCTACTTCCAAATATAATTGATAATGATAATGATAATATGATAATATCCATGGACGCTTCACACCACGTCAATCTGGCCCTGTGCTAAGTACCCGAAGGACTTGTGTTACGGGTTACCAGACAACGGAAATATATTTAATACTTTTATACTATACACATATTTAAGATTTTAATTATATAATATACATATTTAATATACATCTATGGAACATCGAAAAACATTTGCTCCGTCGGCGGGATTCGAACCCGCGATCCCCGGCGTGAGCTACCAAAGCGCTCAACCACTGCGCCACAGAGGTCGTCGAAACTAACCACCGATTAAATTGTAATAATTGATTTTAAGCGCTCGTATCATTCAAAATAATAACCCATTTCAGTTACACTAACCTTAGGTCAATTGCGCCGTTTAACAATTAAATTAAACTAAAGATTAAGTTTACGATTACAAGCGGCCATTATAAGATAAATGCAAAATGGATATCGTCTAAGATGGCATTTATTATACCATAAAGGTTGTGGTCGTTAAAATTGTGTGTGCCCGCATTTCGCGGTTATTCTTTCAATCGTTAACTCAAGTTTAGCATATAAATAAAAGCTCTTGGATAGGGTTACCGAAACTGACTTTTGTTCTACTTTTTATTAGAGTTTATGACTTGATTCTATTGTTCTCATAATGATCATGTATCTCTTATTTAAATCTCGCAATATTTTATATATAGATAAAAAAATAGAATATTTAATTGGAATTCATTATTATTATAAGTAGTGAGTATAAACAAATAATAAATAACAAGTACAATACTATAAGGGCTAGAGAACAAAGACTGATAAAACCAAAAATTACAATTATTAAGGACAGAGGACAAATAAACATCTAATACCTGAAATATGAAATAAATATAGTATGCTAAGGAAAAGGTATTACCTAAGTTAATTAAGGAAAAGCTTAAAGTCAAACTACGATGTGAATAAGTTTATTATTAATTTGTTTAGATATCAGTGAAGATAGTAGAGTAATATTATGTTAAAAAAGGACATAATATTACATAATTTAATGTAATATGATTGTTGAATTTGATTCTAAGTTGCTTTTGTTATTATAATTTGTGTTATTTAGTTTTAATTATTAGTATTATAATAAGGAGGTACAATACAAGGACAATGAGAGTATTCTTGCCGATAAACTTTGGTTTGACGAGATGTTTCTTTAAAAGTTTTATGTTTTGTTTAATACATTAATTAATTTAAAAAAAGTTTAAAGGTGTCATCAATGTGTATTGTGTATATAAAGATATAGGAGTTATGGTACAAAAGTTTAATTTACCAAGTAACTTTTCCAATAAATGTGTTTTACATACAAAAATAGTTTTTCTTCCTGACGCTATAACTCCAGAACGCGCCAACCGATTTCGACAGTTTTGCATTCGTTGGTCTCGTGAGGTTTATACAAAAAAGAAAATTCAGTAAAAGTTAAAGAAAAAAGCAGAAAAAGAGGAAAAAATCAATGAAGATGAAGTAGCGGGCAAAAACTAGTACATATGAATAATATGATGAACAGAGCACCGTTTCTATTTTCTTTGAGGGTAGGCAATTAAACTAGGTTCAAATATTCACAAAAAGTTTTGACTTTTGTCAACCCTATTCGAAACAGACATCAATCTCTTCTTGCGTGAATCTTTGAATAATTCCAGTGTTATGACGGCGGTAGAGCACTTGAGCATATTAAAAAGTTAACGAAACATTTCTTTAGTCGCCATAAAAAGAGATAATAAAGCTGTGAAGACATTTCACACTTATAAAAACGTTATTTTCGTTTTCGCTCTAGCTTTGAGTCGCGGCTTTGTTGGTCTGGGGATTTACAATACGGAGGCATACATACCTTGTTTCATCACAAAACCTTAAACAGAAAAGCCCTCTCCCAAAACTCCCCTTCTCCAAAACTCTGACATTGGCAACTAACAAAGGAGCCATTTGTTTAAAAAAGAAGAAGAAGAAGAATACGGAGGCATTGGTATAAAATGCCTCATACCTAAATAAGTTTTTAATAAACAAATCACCTTGTCATATAAAAGTGGCTATTTTACCAACTTGCTAACTTGCTCTTGCCTCGGTTTTGCTCTACTGCTTAACCAACTTTGATTAAATATAGAAGACAAGTTGCACACAATATCTTATAATATATGACAAAGTTCACAAACATTCAGAGTAAAAAAAAACAAAAATGATTTTGGTCGTTTTTTCAAACGTGCATTTCGCAGTTATGTTAAAGTTTTTGCTCCAATTTATTAACCTTGATTACATTATGATTACGTAATGAATAAAGCGGTTCGTTTTCATCGATCGTAACCCGAGAACCGGGAACTGTGTGGTCTCACCCCGGTTCGAATTACCCGACCGTGTTCACAATGTTAGGAAAATAAAATGTTAGGAAACCCCCGATGTCAGTGTGGGTGTAGACGACGTATCACGGACATTATGATATTTAAGGGGCAAGGGGGCAGACGGGTTACCTGACTGAAAGCAACTGCCGTTGACCATGGACACTCCTAACATCCGAAGAGTCGCAAGTGCATTGCCGGCCTTTATGAGGCAATGAAGATATTACATACGGCCTTTACGACAGAATGGGAATAGGGATAGGGAAGTTGGGTCACCAGTAAACTCACTCACTAAGTACAGCACAATGCCGTTTCTCGCCAGTTATCTGTGGGGCCGTGGTATCACGCCGGTCTAGTAGGTCCATTCGTGCCGAAGCATGGCTCTCCAACAGCAAAAAAAATTATACGTACAACTTGGGAAAACAGAGAGTGTGGCGCGGTGTCAAAATTATTTTCAAGAGTTTATTCTTTTCGACTAGTTAATTGACACGCTGTCTATAACAGTTTCGTCGACGGTATCTGCAGTGTTTCGAAGAACACTGTTACGTCTTGAGAAATAATATATCGGCTCCATAACCATACTCGCATAAACGTCCGGTCGTTGTCATAGTCCCTCATCAAGTGAAACCGACAGGCGGCCATGATAGGCGTTATAGACAAGTATGACAGGAGACGATAGAAAACTACCCTCACTTTTACATTTATATTATTTACCTATAATGCTATTTAGTCGGGTTATAATACTATAACCCGACTAAATAGCATTATAGTATAGCCATATACATACGTATATGCGCTAACGGCCTAGACCATATATTTTAAGTTTCGAACCTTTCCTGCAAACAGAAAATAATTATTAATATACAATTAATAAAAAAAAAATAATAAGAATTTCTCTTTAGGGATTATAGTGTTATATTGTATTGTATAAAAAAATCGTTCATCTTAACCGATTACTTTCGTAGTTTATGCAATTTTTAGCAAAAAATCGTCCACGGTACATTTTTTTTCTGATTAACTATAAGCTCAGGAAAAATCTTTGCTAGAAGTTAAAGATCATTCTTTAATATAAAAAAGCGGGGTGATAATTATTATCATTAATTATCACCCCGCTTTAATTACCCCGCTGGCCCATGTATAAGCCTTAAGATTCTAGGCACAAACATAATAAGTTACAATTTTTAATTTAGCATTACATTTCATATATATACTTAAGTAAATTTTTTATTGTTTATGAAACAACAACTAGAGCCTCTAGATTTGTCCTAACCTAACCCACAGAGAAGAAACAGCGTAAGAAATTAGTACGCAGATTTTTAGCAAAAAGGGGAAAATTGTCCTTTTCAAAGATAAAACATTTTTCATTCCTGAAGTTACCTTTCAGAAAAACCAATTCAAAGCCCATTCATCTTTTTTAGAGGCTGTAGGATGCTCCACGGTTTTCTAAATTCTGGGCTTAATAGTTAGGAGTCCATAATTATTGTATTTTCTAAACCACAAACTCAAGATACAGTTTAAAATGTATCTTAATAGTTAGAACCACGGATAAAACTAACAAATTCTTTGCAAATATTAGTCACATGTACACAGGTTACTTACGCGTGTTTCTAATCTCGTTGTGTACTCAACAGACAATCCTAATTACTACACTTTTAAAACAAACTTTGCTCGCTTGTACACATATTAAACCCGTAATTTCTTGTACAAATAAATTAGCGATAAGACATGCAAAATATACAACATCATTAGGAAAAAAAATGATTTGTATTGGGTGTAGTGTAACACTGATGGTATATTCACAGCTAGCTTTATACCGCGGTTTCGCTCGCGTTCAAAAGTATTTTTCCTACTAAATTTCATCTCCCATTTTATATCCTCGAGGGTAGAATTTATCAAAATCGTTTCTTAGTTGATGCTTACGTCATAACTCAAGGCATCACCTGCATATCAAATTCCAGTTTGACCAGTCTAGTGATTTCACCAGTGCGTTAAAGTCTTTATCAGAAAGTCACATTTTCTAGCCATATAAAACAAAGATCAAACGTTTTATTAAGTTAACGCCCAAATAACTACGAAATTCAATAAACAAGTAAAACTAAAAGTAGAAAAAAATATCGTCTTGAAGAATTTTCTTGGGATAATGCCCTAATTTGATACAATAAGCGAGCTCAAGAACTCTGTAACAATGGCTCACGTATTTTAAATTTACCGAGAGCTTTCGCTTACCGTCGCTCTTTTCAAATTTCCAACAATAAACGGAAAATTTCACTACAATATTGGCCAGTCAATGTGGGATAAAGGAATGCAAAATAGGAGGAATTTTTTGACAGAATTTATCGGGGAGATCAGAATACAGAGCTATTCTTATCCGATGTCTTTAAATCTTTTGGACGTCTTGTCTTGCAATCCAAGCATCTATATTATTTTAATACGCGAGCGGAAAACTTTGAACTTCTTTTTACGAAAGACGCGCAGATGTAAAAGCATTAAATTTCTCCCAGTTATAGTTGATATGAAGGAGTGTATAATATCATTTTTTTAATATTGTATATTTTAATAAATAAAAGGCTAGCTTGTAGTTCTCTTTTAAACTGTCTTGGCTTGCTGACACTGGCATGACAACAAATTTACTTATACTAAAGGCCGCCTGTAGTCGAAATTCGGCCATAAATATTTAAATCCACCATGGATTCCGTGCAGGGACTATAAAAAAATTTAAAGTTTTGTCTACACGAAGCCAGTAAGCTTGCCCTGGCTTGTAAAACTGGCCTCGTGTAAATAGTTTTAAGTGCGTTAACGTACATAAAAGCAAAGAGTATGTGCTTGATTCTCCTGAGGTGCTAGCCAAGATCTAAACGTTTTCGCGTCTTTGTAGAAAAACAAAATGTATAAAAGTGACATAAGCGTTCTGTTACAACCCCAGCTAGTATGCACAATATTCATAATAAGCATTTTCCACTCTTTCTTTATTTTTCCTTTAACGTTGCATTTTTAGTCATCGCGATTATTTTCTATATTTTATTCAGTCAGTTAGAATCCGGGATAAAGTAGTGTTAGTGAACTTTGTGTTTTTTTTTTAAACTCAGACAAGGGTTGCTGCAAAACAGTTCGTTACACCGTCATTTCCATTTTGATCGAAATTCGAAAACGTTTAGATCTTGGTTAACCGCCCTGCCCCCTAAGACAAGTGTCAAGCGAGTATCGTTTACGACAATCGCTTGGTGTGTTTTTGGGATGGGATTGACATAGACGAACAAAAAGTCACGTGATCTAGTCGAGTTCGAATATGTCAATCCCATACAAAACAAGCGTAACTATTATAATCGCTTGCCACTTGTCTAGAGAGGCTGTACGGCATTGACTGTCAAAAAGGCAGTGCTCAAAGATTATCTAACATTTCAAACTTTTTGTGAGCAAATTCATTCATGATTCTGGAGTCTAGAGCGAGCTTGCAAACAAATAAAAATTATGGTTTTTAACGTTACTTATACATTGAACTCCATGCACTTGTTTTTGTTAAATACCGATCAAATGTAGAGTCAATGGTTGCTTTCTTCGATTTTTAAAAAAGATCTTAGAGAAAAAGAAAAAAAATTTGTTGTCAATCTATGATGTATCCTGAGAGAAAACATTTTCCAAAGAACGCTTCCATTGTTAATAAAGATTATATTTTATTAAATTCAATTACTTTCAACGATGGCGACACCTCTATTTACAAAATCTGCGCGCGGCATAATGGCGGGATATCACATAAATCTTGAGAGCAATATACCTTTAGTATAAAAAGATGACTAATCTAAATTCTAATATAAAATTTCGCTACCCTCCGTAATTTTTAGGGTTCCGTTCCCAAAGGGTATAAACGGGACCCTATTACTAAGATTTCTATATATACCCATATGACCATCAGTCTGTCTGTCCATCTATCTATCTCTAGGCTGTATCTCAAGAACAGTAATAGGTAGAGCGTTGAAAAATTTCACAGAATACGTACTTCTGTTGCCGCTATAACAACAAATAAAAATAAATTAAATTTTGCCACCTGTTTCATTCTTTTCGATACTGGATGACGCTACACTACTTCTACATTGCGCTTTTACTTCCTAGGACGTGAACTGATAAAGCTATTTGACCTTCCGAATAGGTTTTCTCATTTTTTGGCTCCCTTCTGGTACGGAACCCTTTTTGCGCGAGTTGCAACTCGGACTTGGCCGGTTTTATGACTTTTATGTAGCGGCCATAAACTTCGCATAATATATCTTAAGCGACACACTTTCAGCATACTCGTTACGATTATTCCTTTATATTGCCCGTTAGTCTTTTAATTATTCCCCGGGGTATTTTCTGGTATAAAATTTTGTGTTTTTATTACCCGACTACGGCGAAGCAAAAAGGTGGGTTATGATTTTGACTTGTATGTAAGTTGGAAACTTCTACTCCTACTCGTTTACTGTTAATGCTGTTAGATTTTGGAATTGGCTCTCTCACACCAGTCGTGGCAGTCCCACCATCGCTGTTTTTGAATGTCCCTTGAAAGAGAACTATGTTGAATCTCAATCCATTCAAATAACATTATGACATATACTCATAGTATTTATTAGTTTTGGTTGCTATATTGAATTTCAGATACTTTATGTTATTATTAGCTTTATTGTGTTATTTATTGTAACGAGTGAATTAAATGTCTACATTCGTATTCATTCTACGTGTACTATCTGTTATCCTAATCTTTAGGCTGCTGGAAGAGATTTCTTTTTAGAAATAAGCCGATCCTTTGTGTCGTCTTACTGTGTAAACTGTTCTTCTGTAAACGTTTCCTGTGCACAAGAATTATTATATAAATAAAGTATGTATAAGTGGGTATGGATGCTCATCTGCTTAAAAAGTATACACGCATAAAAATTAAGCACAGCAACAAATGTCACTGGAGGTAACAGATGTAATTGTTAATGTTACGAGCAAGATAATCCCAAGCCGCCTTCATATTGTTACGCATAATTAGACACGAATGCTCGCAGAATAAACAAGTCCAACTTTTTGCACCCTTCTGTCCCTTTTTTGTCACTTCAAAAATGACAATTACATTTCGTTTAACCTTATTTAAATGTTTCCTGAGCGGCCCTTGTAGCCTTATATTGCAGCTGAATGCTAAACGGTATTTGTACATTACAATAGGAAGTATCGAACTTGTAAATTTTATACATAGTGGCTGGGATGCACGAGGGTAATTTTAAAATTCAAGCGAGGAAAGCAAACTAGTCTTTTTAACTAGCTTAGCTAGCTGAATAGCCTGTCAACTAGTTTACAGGACAGTATTAATACTCAGCGCTTCAAGCTTGTACATGGGCCAGCGGGGTTAGTTTAACCTTTTATAATTATGTTAAAACGTTAAGCACATTGGTCAAAAAATATATGTTATAGAGTGATTTTTATTCTTTCATTCCTAACGAGGACTTTTTCCTTAAGATTTTAATATACGATCAGAAAAAAATGTACCGTGGACATAGATTTTTTGTAAAAAAAAACTGGAATAACTACGAAACTAACCGGTTAAGACGAAATTTTTTTTATACAAAACAATATAAGTAAGACTATAGTCTTGACGGAGGAATTCTTATTAATTGTACAATATTTACTTTTCGTTAGTAGGGGAGGGGGGAGATTTTCGAAACTCCAAATGTATGTTCAAGGCCGTTGTTGTATTCCCCTTAATACCGAGAGCATGAGTAAAAGAATTTTAAGATGCTGTTTTTAATAATAAAAGTTTTTATTAGTTAACTAGTCTAGAAATGAAGCTCGTTTTTTCTAAGAAAGAAATAATAGCTTGCTAAACTAAAGCTTGAAAAACTTTGTGTATCCTGGGCATTAAATAAGTTTATGTTCCTTTCTCTGTTTCCTCTTAATATCTCTATTTAAAACACACCCATCAACACAAACTTCAGCGTTTACTAAAGGATATCCAGTAGATAAAAGGTAATTATTTCAAGGGCCATTAAGATCGGGAACTGAAAAAACTATAATTTTCCGGCCTACCGCGTCGTCCTTATCACTACAGTCCACATCTCGACAATATCCGACCATTTTCGACTTTTCCTGGTTCATTAGGACCACCGTGGAGCGATACGCTGCTGCTGAAATTTACACTTTAACTCGTTTCGGTATGGTTTATACTGCCTCGCTTGAGCGGTATGATGGTAGAACAGTTTTTTCCGCACGTGCTTAAGAGCTATCCGCACGTGGTTGGAGTGTGGCAATTGCAAGATTGTATTGCTAGATTGCCAGCCTTTAGCGCAGAAGTGCCTCAATAGCAACACCCGTGAAGTTAGGCTATAAAACTGAAGTGAAGAATCCATACTTCCTTACTAATACTATAAATTGGAAAGTGTGTTTGTTTGTGTAAGATCTCATACCCAAACGAAGCGTTTTAGTATAAACTTGACGAATACAAGTCTATTTTTTCGCATTGGCAATTTGGTTACTTAGTCTAAGTTGAAAGAATGGAGAGTAATAGAAACTTTTTTTAAAAACAGCTGTTTGGGAATGCGGAAATCGCGCTTTTTGCGATATATCCGAACAGCAAAACCGCGAGCAAGAACTATTATAAATAGGTAAGTGTCTTTTCTTTTCTTCATGCCTAAATTACCTTCATGCCTAAGCTATGGACTTGACTTTTTAATGTAGTCTTAGTTGAAAGGATGGAGAACATAGATAACTTTTTAGTCTTGGAAAACAGCATGTTCCCAGAGGAGACTTAAAATAGTAAATTGTATTTTTACACGATTCGAGAATTCCGCGCGGGTGAAGCCGCGGACGTAGCTATACCCGTTTATAGCTAGTAAGCTATAAACGGGAAGCTATAAAATATCGAGGATGCTCTCTGATAATAATTTATTATTCTGACAGCGTCTGCAGTAATATAATCGTGGCACCGCATATTTTGATTTTAACAGAAATTTTGTTTAAAGCCAAAATTTTCTTTATCACATCATTGTCATATATTTGAATGGGCCGACTGTAATCCATGATAATTTAAAATCGCAATAAAAGTCGAAAGCGGAAAACAAACTGCCCCCTAGACAAGTGTCAAGCGAGTATCGTTTACGATAATCGCTTGGCGTGTTTGTGTATGGGATTGACAAAGACGAACGAAAAGTCACGTGATCTAGTCGAGTTCGAATATGTCAATCCCATGCAAAACAAGCGGAGCGATTATCGTAAACGTTAATCGCTTGTCACTTGCCTAGGGGGGCTGCTCGGACGCGACCTGTTGTTTCCGTAAGTACATAGAAGTGTGAGGCATAAACTATGAGGCATAAAGCTCAAAACAAACTGATCGGACGCGGTTGACAGCCCGTACAAAAACATCCGCGACTAACGTCAGACGCGGTTGACGGTCCATACAAAACGTCCGCGACTTACGCCTTATAGTTTGCACACTTCTAAGTAATTTCAATTCTTATCTAGATCGCGGCTGTTAGTCGCCGATCAGTACGTTTTCTGCTTAAGCCGCGGACGTCTTGTATGGGCTGCCAGCCGCGTCTGTCGTCAGTCGCGGACGTTTTTGTATGGGCTGTCAGTCGCATCCAATCAGTTTGTTTTAAACTAAAGTTTTAAACAAAGTTCATAAAAAAAACTAACGCCCATAACAAATTGGTTCTATTATTAAAATTAAACTTTTTAATTCGATCGCTGCCTGAACGAATTTATTAAATTGCCAATAGAATCTTCAATATCATGGAGTCATTTTTGTAGAGGTGGTCGACCTGTAATTTATTCAATAAAGAAAAAACAAACCAATTATTAAATTAATAATTTAAAGTCTTTCGATCGAATTTGGTATAAATAAGTTAAATAATAATAATCATTTCTTTCAACAAACAAATACAGCCCATATAAATAGTAAAAGTAAAAATTTATTTTATTTTTTAAGCTTTCCAACTGTTTTAAAAGTTATAATTAAACATAGTCCTAATTTTACATATATGATCGAACATGGCGACAAAAGAATAATATTTACATTATAATTAAATAATCTTATGACAGCTTCTGCAGCATGACGTCACACAGATAAGGGAATGCGTACGTGATACGGCAGACATATCGTCTTGGACCCAAGAGTAAACACTAAATACGCTTTTGTGACCACCGACTACTGAGACATACCAATTATACTATGTCGAAATTATTTTTTACTTTCAACAGAAAATGTCTGTCTAAAGAAGTGAGTGTACTGTGACGTGGCTTGACGGGGTGCACGGCATTTTTCATACAAATTTTGCGTTCCACCGCCCCATTCTATTGATGAGACACTAAGGTTAGGTTAGCGGCTAAGCAAACCTCACTCATTGAAGTGACACTTAGGTTAGCGGCTAACCTAGCCTCACTCATATTGAGGTGACTTAGGTTAGGTTAACTACACCAGCCGGGCTAAGATAAAGCCACGACAAATGATGTCTACACGTTTCCTCGATGTTAACCGGTTTATCTCTTCATCTCTACTAGCCCTAACATGACATACTCATAATAATTATCGACAATTTGACTACCGAGCGTAGTCAAATTGTCGATAATTATTATGAGAGATATATCTCGCGAGGCGTATCTTAGGCCTACTGATCAAAGAGAATGGATGCACCTGATTTGTCGAAACCAGTCGTTCATTTGTTATAAATTTATAAAATCGAAGTGATGTTTCATAAAGGTTGAACCCCCCTGAATCCGCAAAAAAACTAAAAGTCCTAGATGTTCTTCCATCGCCAGCCCTAACGCGATACAATTAAAAAGCACAAAATAAACATCGAAATTGCATACAAAAGGAGCTCGGTATGCGTACAATTCAATTTATTGCGAGAACGCAGCGAAGACAAAGAATGGCCGGACGGGGCAGGGATGCCAACGCAGTAATTACTGAATTAAATCGTCTTTATGTTACCCCTCGATCGTTATTGTCTCGATCTCTACAATGAAAAGTTACGTAATTTTTATGTACGACGTAATTTTTGATTCTTTGCTCGAAACTTCGTTACAAATAACGAGATTTTTCTCACACTCACAAAAATTCCATGCAAAATCTCATAAAAATCTATATTTTCGGTTATTATGTTATAAATTACACCGCTTTAACGAATTTGTGGTAGTCGAGAATGGAGATGCTTTGAGTCCTGCGAAAAGGATATAATATGATAGTTAACATTACGCAAGAATATAATATGTTGTCCAAATATACCTCATAAAACATAGGTGATTGATATAATTTCATCCCCTACTTTATCCTCTCATGATGATAGGGGATGAAAATTTGTATGAAAAGTACTTCCTAACACGGGCGAAGCTTTAAAAAGCTTATGTTACATATTGCCTGAAAAACAGAGGTTTATTAAACGGACTACATGTAAATGTAAATTTTAGGTTCTGAAATAGAGTGTCAACCCTAGGCACAGGGCAGTGGACTGGACTTCTGTGACTGAAAGGGGCTCCAGTTACATGCACGATTCCAATTTTACTAACGCTGTTCTATGTATTTACTAAACGAGGTATATTGGCGCAAGTTTCTTTTAAAATGTTGATTCATATAACACCTTAACACAACCTGAATACATAATACGTAGTTTGGCTCATTCGTGCAGAAGCATAGCTCCCCCACGGCAATGAGCATCCGTATTATGTACTTGAGATCGGAAAATGTCGGTACACGACTCACTCGGGTTCGAACTTGCACCCTCTTGAGTGCCAACCAAAGGTCTTACCCACTAGGCCACGGACTCTCCCTCTTCTAACGTACACCTTTTTTAAGTAATTTCGATCTAGATTTTTCAGATTATATTATTATAATAGAATCAAAGACAATATTAACCATGATCCCTTTATGTATTTATTCGCAGTTTTCTGTATATTTCAATGCGTTCCTTTTTATGAACGTAGCTTCTAAACTGAAACATTTAAAACAGTTTTTTAAGAATAAGAAAACTAGTTACTGGAAGAATTATCATGACATACAATAGAGGCCAAAAATAATCCGGGGACGTCTCACTTTGGATGAAACCTATCCATGCATTCTATTGATACACAGTTTCTTTGGATCCTTTTACATTTACCCGGGTTTAGAAGGTTTGAGTTTGTATCACATTTTATCACTGAAGAGACCGATCGTAGCAAGTGCTTACTCTACATTTTGTAGAATAAATTCAAAGTTATTTTATCATTCTTTTAAGTTGTTAATTAAACTTACCAAACAATTAGGTTAGATCATGTCAGATGTTGTATCTAAAATATCTAAAGAGAAGAACAAACTAAGTAACTTGACCGAGCGAACGAAGCGAGCTGGGTCTACAAACTACAAGTCAACATGGGTCAAAATACATCTTTATATTTATGAATTAAAAAATAAAACAATATAAAAGGGAGGAGTTTTGCGGACAACAGGCGCCATTTTGGGGTCGTGACTTTAAGATAGCAATAATTTAACGCACAATAAATAATATAATTAGCACAATTGCAGTAACTAATGGTATTGACACGTCTTATTTACATTGTTAAACGACACTTGGTAATCTATTTCACCGCAAAATTGATTTTGCACGTTGCTTCTTTTTGGCGTGTAGGAAGAACTAGATCACGTGACTTTTCGTTCGTCTATGTCGTTCCCATACAAAAACACGCCAAGCGATTATCGTAAACGATACTCGTTTGACTCTTGTCTAGGAGGGCAGTTTTGAAATTGTTTCCTTTCGAACTGTCTTGTCTGAATTGTTTTTGTTGGTACCTTTGTTAAACTACCTCGAACAGACTGCATGGTGAAAGAAATACCGTTTATTCTCAAGTTTTAACATACCTATCACATGATAAATCACGACATACAACCAGATTGCCGACACACGAAGAATCGACGTAAATCCCCCGGGACAAAGTCGAATTTTGATTGACTCCCGAACTGGTCAGTCTGCTAACCTCATACTTATAAGTTATAATGACTTAAACCTGTTAAAACCGGCCTGTTGCGATTGGGACTCGTGCACAAAGGGATCCGTATGAGATGAAACAATCAGGATCGAGCAGTCAGACAACAGAAGCTTGAATCATAAATAGGCCTTTGTAGACCAAGACCTATGGGCGCCAGCGTCTTAGGAGGGGCGACAGCCTAGCCTCCTCTACGAAGACAGCGAATTTCGTAGGTCGGCGTGGCAAAAATTAAAGTGGCGTAGTTACACTTATTAAAATTGTGTCAGACCTTTATGATTGCCTTCTGTCAATTATACATTCGGTATCCCTACAACTACAGCATAACATATCTGCCAAAAGCCCAGTTTCATTGCAGTCACAAAAATGACCTTACCGTTTTTCCCTTCAGGTACGTAGCCCAAAATTCAAGCGAGTGCATGAGAACGCGTAATGGCTGTCACATATTTTCGGAGACAGATAAGCGAAGCTGACCCGGGGAGAAATTATTATATTACCATGACGATTAAACCGAATTCCTCCAATAAAAGGTTATAAAAGTCGACATCTGTTAGTTTTAATGTTCTTCGATGTATCCATAACCAAGCAAAAACTATTTGATTTAAATATTTCATACATATAACTATGATAAATAACATATTTTAAATAAATTCACTTCATATTAAGTAACCATAAACAAGACAATTTAAGATCCGGCTCGGAGGTCCACACTTCAGTAAACTCAGCAATACACCTAGATTTATCATACTAAAAATATCATATATCTATGTAATACTTATGGTTACATTATTTTACCAATGTTGATTGATTTTTTTATAACTATGACGACTGTTGATAACTTTTTAAGTTGACCAATTACAACTGCTTTTTCTTTAACCCGAGCAGCTATTTCCACAGGTTTACGAAAGTAAAATTTTCTTGCACATCCATAACCATAATGCGAAAGTGTGTTACTGTATTTGTCTATTTGTAACGTTATAATAAACCAATCGACTTGATTTTTAGCACAGACTTTATTGACAGTATAACGAGTATGATAGGCTAATGATCTTGGAAAAATATCATGTTTCCAAAGGAATTTCTACTCAAACGAAGCCTCGAACAAAAGTACACAGTCAATACCCTGGCAAAGCCATGAAAAGCTCTTTTCTTAAATAATAACGGGCAGGCTTCCTACATTGTACTGTAAGCGGACGGACAAAGTAACGAAGACCATTATCTTCGATGGTATAGTTCCTAGAAAACTAGTTAATACTAAAAACCTACTCGTCTCAGGTCATAAATTTGACTGTAAAAGGTCAGTGAGGTTCAGTTTGTACATAAAGTATGAATAATAAACAGGTTTGAAAACGTGTGATATAAAATAGATAAAAGTCGTTGGCATAAAATTGATAAGACTACCTTTCGCGGCAGTTTATTACGTTTGTTTTAAGTTTTAGCCGAGTTTTAACAGAAGTAGGTTTTTATTGTGGACATGATTCACGTATGAGCACGTTAACATTGCAGCATGACAGGAAAATGTTTTTTAAAATGGGCCATAACGAGGCCGGTATTCATAAATTGGTTGGTTTGGGCCTATGGGCGGCAGTGTCCTAGCCTCCAATAAAGTCATTGTGAGGTTCCACAAGGGCCACTTACGTCTCCTACAGACACAATGTGTGCAAATTTACCCATCACCTTGTTACTTCAAAGTATGAACGAAGTTCTCTTGTACGGATATTTTTTATTAATTATTAATATAATTTTTACGGCATTAGTGTTGCCATAAATATGCTTGTGTTGGTATATTATGGCTAGGGCTGCCGTTTCCTGACGGATTTTTAGGCCGGGCGGGAATTTTTTTTGGGAAAGTGTCCGGGAAAAAACCCACACGCTTTTGTGCGAATACATTTTTGCTGGACACGCAAATGACGGAAATTCAAAGCAATAAACGATTGAAAGAATCTCATTGACGCTAAGCAAACACGCGAAAAACACTAAGCTTCATATAATAGGCCTCAAGAATAAACAGGCTTCAAAGGTAACTTTTTAAACCTCCGGGCCGATTTTATAATTTGCAAACCATGTGCAATTTGGTCAATAGCTCAGTTTTCCGTCTAGACAACTAAAACAGGACAAAACCTGACAGGTCAGCTGGTTATCATTATATTATGTAAAATATGCTTTATAGACTATATCACGAGGAGTGCTCAGACGAATTGTTCGCAGTCATTCCACCTGTATCTTTTCGCCATTGTCCAACGGGAAAAATTTACCACCCACATCGTCTTGATGAGTTGAGGCACTCTTCCATCAGCAGTGCATTCCGGACCGATACGACCTGCAAAAAGCTTCTCAAGAAGCCTGCAATGCACCTGCAACTCTTCTGACGTTGCGAGTGTCTATGTGTTGTTTTCCATCAGGTAAAGCGTATGGTCGTTTGTCCCCTTACTTTATTTAAAAAAGCCAAATTATTTAAAAAAGTATTATGATCAATTTTGTGTAAAACAAGCTTACGCAAATGGTGTTAACTAATTTGTTTATCAATGAAGTCCGGTCATTGATAAAATTAACTTCATTGATTGAAGCGTACAATGTTTGAACGCTGTTTATTTTGGATATTAAGTATAGAGCAGCTATAGCCAAGACTTGTGTCTTCTACTCATGAACATAGGTTATAACTTATAATTCAGCTACATTCAAAAACTCAGACCTTTGCATCCATACTGGATAGTATAAGTATAATATAATATGTACGATATTTTTAGAGTAAAGTACCAGTCACCACTCATCAAAAACTGTAGTTCTTGGGACATCCAAAATAATAACATTTATTAGAAACAAACCTTTAGTAGCAAATTAAAATTGGAAAGTAAATAAAAGAAACAGTTTAAGCGGTTTGAAATGGGTATGATTAATGGGTTCTTTTGATTCACCTGTCATCATAATCTTACTTAAATGAAACTAAATACAATAATGACAGAGGTTCACATCCTACAAGCTACAACGCTAATGAAAGACCCAATATACCTACTTAAGTACGCTATTTAACTATTAATAACAATGGTCCTTCAAGCAAGTTGTTACATCTCAAAGTGTACTTTATGTTTCGTTCAATATAGTTACTGACTTATTAACGTTTATTGTAACTAGGAAAGCATATTCTGAGGTAGGTTAGCTCGGTTGCTGGTCACGTATAAACGAATATTGATTCAGTTGTTTTGGTGCATGCAAGGTGCGCCCGAGTCAGTGCATTCTTCCATGGAGGGACGGGAGAGGTATCAGGTTGCATTCCCCAAAATTACCTTAGTATGCCACTTCCGAGAAACGTATTCGACACTTAACACATAATTTAATGTCGTCTTATTTAACTTTCATTAACACTTATTTGTTTTGAGCACATAAACACACGAAATATAGCGAGTCTACCGAAACACACACCAAGTCGCCGGGCGGCGTACACAACCAAACTGGATTCGTTTGGCCGGTCCGAGACGGAATGCGAGTTTCTGTCTCGCTCTGTCGCGCGCGTTTACTCGTCCGTCTCGTTCGCACCGAGAGGCGCCAATGCGCGGGCGCCGACTCTTCCTCCGGGAACAAAACAAAAGCTCTTTTGAAACGAGTTTGGTATTAGCTGCCTTCACGCCTCAGGTGCTACACGAGATTCTATGACTTTTGATCTACGCATATCTTTGACCGCGCGAAAAGATAATTTGATTGTTTATTACCTAAACCTTAATGAGGTGGTAGCACTAGTCGGTATTCCTAAAGAAGATTTCCCAGAAAGATATTAAAGTATCGAAGTTTATGACTTCTGTTCCACTCAATTAAAAGTTCATGAACATTTGACCTACATCAATACACAGGTCATAGTCCATTGATATAGTATCCTAAAACTAATTACCAAATTATTACATGAACTTATCAGTTACCTTACAAGTTACAGATAATAATTAAGATTGTGAATATTGTCCAGAGACAGATTTATTTAATACGGGTTGGTCATGAAACTCATAACGCTGAAGCGGATACCCATTATATCTACCCATAAAAATACCAAAAAATATAAAATGTAGGCTGCAACATCAGTTTTGAGATGTGAAGAAAAACGAAATCGCTAAAATCTTACTAATTTCCCAACCAAAATCTGAGATTTTTTGTCATTCTGTATATCTTTTAGCCCACTGTCATAATAATTTGCATTAAATAATATTTTTTTTATACGCATACGAGTATTCCCTATTGACGGGTCTTTTAGCACTGCTGCTTGTGAACTCTCTCATGGAACACATACACAGTGGCGTAACTACAAGGTGGCAAGCTGACAAAATGCCATGGGCCCCCAGCCGGAAAGTGCCCCCGATCAACCCCCCTAGACAAGTGGCAAGCGATTATTAATCGCTTGACGTGTTTTTGTATTGGATTGACACAGTGGAACGAAAACGATTTTGCCTCGAACGGTATAGTTACGCCACTGCACATACACACAAAAGTATTATCACGTTTTTGTTACACTCTGCACAGAGTAATACAAAAGTAACTTATAATCATTTTAAGGGTTTGTATCTGTCCCTTATATAGAGTTTACTGTGAAAGTTGCGGCGCTGAAAGCGAAAAAAATTCTTTATTTGTATGGGCAAGCATGACAGCGATAAGTTTCCCCAACACAAATCAAAAAAAATTTGTTCGCTTTCAGCACCGTTACTATCACAGTGAACTCTATATAAGGGTCAGACACAAACCTTAACAGATCATTAAAGACCATACAACAGGACAGGTAGACGTTAAACCAAACAAGTAACAGGAGTTCTGATGTAGGAGAAAATCTTATGAAGAAGATAAAAGACACCGACGCCTTGGAATCCTACTGATCGCTGTCCTAGCAATTTTCTTTCGACCTACTCTTGATAATTGATAGAAGTTACGATGTGAATTGGAAAAGCTATTATGTCTTTATGTCGGTACATCTCGGTTTATGTCCGTAAACCTTAATTATTGCACTGGACCGCTGCACTCAAACGGATTCAATGACTTTTTAAACCGACTTCCAAAAAGGAGGAGGTTTCTTAATTCGACTGTATATATGTTTTTTTTTCTTATTTTATTTTTTATGTTAGACTACACAAGTTTGACTTTGGCGTATGTGGACCGATTTCGAATTTTTTTCTTTTTATTATTTAACTTTAATAATAAACTTTATGTCTTATGTCTAAATCTCGTAGGTGGGCAGTGAATTGCGTAGGTACATAGAGCGGTAGAAATAAGCCTACATTTATAAAAAAATTAAAATTCTTTACTGCAAAGGACACTATGTTTAATACTATATATTATATTTCAAATTAAAGATAATTTAGTAAAAAAAATTATGTAGTGAGCCGAATTTACGGAAATATAAAAAAAAATTGAGAATTTCTAAATGTTGTAAAACAAAAATTGTCTAAAATAATCCCCTGAGCTATCCCCTAGGGCCTAGCCTAACTATATCTTACTATTGAAACATTCATTCATGTATAATGTATTAATGTGTATTTCTCACGTCTAATAAAACAACGATTCCTTTCAATTTTTATTTGCGACTGGATATTGTGTCTTAAATAAATCACACTCCCACCGTGTGAACAAACAAACATCGATATATGCAATAACATCAATCCAACAAGACGGTACATACCCATTTTCTAATAAAAAAAATCATATATATCACAAATTATTACATTACTAAAACGTCGTCTCTTCCTTTCACGTTGGACGTGAAAAAATGCGGTCGTATTTTTTGTCGCTAGCGCCTTCTATGTCATGTAAGATCGTATGTTTTTAATTAAGTCTTGGTACGTTTTTTTTCATGTAACTCCTTTATTGGATTACAAGTAATATGTTTTGTGAAATTAAAAATGTAGATTTTAACTAGTTTGGCTCGTGTTTATACAGTGGGTTAATCTTTGGAGCCGTTCTTCGAACCGTTTTGAAACTGAAACGAACGATTCGGAATGCTGCGTCTTACGCCGTTTGTCCACGAAAATCGACAACAGGGAACGAGAAGAGTAAAGCCTCTGAATGATGAGCAATTCGGAAACTATAGCTTGGCCATAAGCGCTAATTCCGAAACTATAGCTTGACCATAAGCGCTAATTCAGAAACTATAGCTTGACTATAAGCGCTATATCTCGTTTGGGTATGAGCGCGGCGCGGCGGTGAGGGTTACCCTGGTTACGTACGGCGCTACTCTGTCAGTTAGCAGTCAACGCTGACGGCGGCAGTATTCTTACCCGTCCCCCGCCCCGTCCCACCTTACTAGAGTGCGGTACAAAGGTTGTGGTCAAGCTATACCATGCGTGACATCCAATAAACAGTCGCCGTGCTAAGAACCGGCGACTAATCGCACGTAAAGTTTCCGAATACGAGTCGAACGGAAATCGTAAATGAGCCGGTATTTGCGTGTAAATATTTTAATTATAAAATCGTTAAATGACATAACTTACGACCGCACATCTCAGTCCATTGCATTGTTAATATTTGTAAGATGTTGAAAATTAATAACTGACAAAATCGAGCCGCACTTTAATATTTTATTCGCTAAACAATCCCCGTTACAAAAATAAAAGTATATTACTTGAAACCATGCCACAAATAAAAAAAAACAAAAGTATGGTTTATAAAAAATCATATTGTAATGGCGGCCCGATTTGAGATTTTTCCACTGATAATGACGTATTCGCTTTTTGTACCGCCGGTTTTCGTGATTTGTATCTCTTAAAATTATTAACGGCTTGTTACTCAATCGTCTTATAAGTGACGAATAAATTTTACAGAAATTTACTATATAGTGAGCGATATTATAGCCAAAAACAATATAAGCAATTCGTCACTTATTACAAGATTATAATGGTGAACACCGAACGCACATCTATCGGAAGGCCTAAAAAGGTCGTAATAACAATATTGCAAAGGGATTCTGAAATTCATTTTTGTAAATGTTGTTAAGAAATATAATAGTTTTTAATATAAAAAATCAATTAATTGTGAAATTACGGTTTGGCAAAATTAGTTATTTGCAAAATGACAAAATGAATTGCTCTTAGCAATATTGCTAAACGACCTTTTTAGAGGGGCAGAAACTAACGAACCTAAAGCCCTCTTTGACTTTGACAGCGAACAATACGGACGAATCGGACATGCGAGAATCCATGACATTACAATTTCATATATATCGAATTTTAAAAATCGTTACCTTCGCCGCGTTCGGTTCTGAAAGAGGTGCGCGTCCACCATAGAACTCCAATGTCAGAAAGCCTCTAGGTGTAGTAAAATCATCTCAGAGAAAAAGCAGCGGACTGAATCAACATATTGCTTTAAATTAGCTTAGCTTACAAATAAAATGCGCATGGAATTTCGTCGAATACAGAGTATTAAAGAAGATAGGTACAAAATTATCAGCGTATACTGTTTGCAACTCGTATATCTGCGAGAATACTATTATTATTAAGTAGAGTATAACTATAAACTAAGTTGTGCATTACACTAGTACAAAAAGGGAACACTTCATTTTATATATGTAAAAAAATAAATTAGACTAAATAAATTAATTTTTTAACGCCTCACTATTATAATTCGGAATGTTCGGCGTGTTCGTCGCCCAATTTCGGTATTTCCGTCGTCGTTTCTTCAACTTTTTCTTCTTTTTCAGTTTCTGTATTTTCTTCTTTCTTCTCTTCTTCTTTAGCCTCTGGCTCGACGACGGTTTCTGTAGCGTTTTCTTTCTTAGCCGGCTTTTTAGGCCTCCAAATTTTCATTTTATTAACTAAGTATTTGACTTCTCGATCTAAATTCGCCATCTTTTCTCTAATACTGTCGACAGTTAACTTTATATCTTCGTTAAGTTTGAGTGCTTTCTGTTCTTTAATTGACTGTGCTAGCCAAGACTCTGATTCCTCTATCTTCTTTTCTAAAACAGTAATTTCGACTTCCGTGAAAACATCCTTTTCAGGGTTGGATTCCTTTGTCATGTTCTTTGCTAGTTTCAAGAATTCTTGCGAACTGTTTAATAAAGATCGCATTGCGGCGACAGCGTCAGGTCTCTCGCGATGCTCCCAATGTTTGTAGAAGATGGGATTAGTTTTCTCTTTGAGTGCGTTTATTTTCTCTTCATACATTTCCGTTGGCGCGTCGTAGCCATCATCGTATAACCATTCAGACACTTCGGAACAAAGTTTCTTGATTTCTTCGATTTCCTCAGGAGTTCCGCATTGGGCATACTCATCCATATCGACCTTCATTTGTGCATCTACTACGAAAGCTTCAAGATTGTTCAAAGCCGTTTCTCTTTCTACGCGTTTCCTATCAATTGTATTCAATTGTGTTATCTTCGCTTTAGAACTTTTGAATTGTTCGCTATCCAGAGGCTGTAGATTTAAAATTTCTTCCTCGTGCGCGATAGGTTCCTTGAGCACTACAAGTTTAGGTTTAGGCTTGCTTTCTGGTTCTGTTGCATTTTGTTTTTCGGCTGTTGTCTCGTTGGCTTTAGCAGTATCATTCTTTTCGGCTTCCTGTGGCTTTTCTTCGGCCTGTTCATCAGTTTTTTCTGGCAATTCTGAGTCCGAACCGAAAAGTTTACTAATGGTGCTGCCAATTTTCGATAGCGTGCTATCTTTGTCTTCGTCTTCCGTTACGGTTTTTTCTGCTACAAATTCTACGTTCACCAAATTGAGAATACCAGAGTCGTCCATGTTGAAATGGGCTTTAATGCCTTTATGTTCAACATTGTCTCCTGTGTTTTTGTTCAGTGCTTCACTGACGCCTTTAAGGGCAACTTGAGTAAGATTAAGGGCGCCGATACGTTTTAATTCTTCTGATGGTATATGATCAAGTTCCGCATAGTTGACAGTGAAACTAAAGTCATCAGTGTGCTTATTAAAAGTTATAACCTTCTTCTGTGGGTATGGGTTCATGGGCCCAAATAGAGTCCTCTTAATCTGCAAGAAATATGCTCAGTGTTATTCTCTGGTCAAAAAAAAACAAATCTAGAGCCCGACTGCTGTTATTACATATTAAGTCTCGTTATTGACACGCGCTTACATCTTACGCTAACATATGTAAATCAACTATACTATTTACGTTAAAAAAGGTTTGTTAAAGTTTAGTTCAGCACATAGCAATTAAAAAAACCAGCCTCCCATATTGTTCGTTGGGCTCATTGTGATTCGTTAGTTTATGATAATAAAACTGAAATAAATCTTTTTTATATAAAATAAGGGGACAAAAGAGCAAATAGGACCTGATCGAAATTAACTATTGTCGCCAATCTAAATAATGGCTTACCAATTTATCAGCGCCGTCCACATTTCTGGAGAACACAACTTGTATAGGGAGGAGGACAGCGTCACGCACATTCAGCGCGGCCACTTTGTAGCCCGAAGCCAGCGACGCCGCTCTAGATACAAACATATAGTTAGTACTCTTATAAAAAAAAAAGATTTAAACTTTATATATTATATTACAACTTGACCATGAGTATGTGGTCAAGTCACAAAAGACTCCTGCGTTTTACATATATTTTGGCGCAGCAAAGTTGCTATTGACTATAATAATTTCCTAAAATATTGTAAATTATCTACTTGATGTAACTCGATAAAATCCCGTTGATCCTCTATACACATGTTTTTTGTATGCTCATACACATCTATAAAAAAATATCACGACACACATATTGAAAGAATTCTCATGAAAATTTGTTAGCATAACGCCAAATGAAGTGGGCACGGGACAGCCAGTAAAAAAACTCACCTATAAACAGCACCCATTGTAGCGGCTTCATCGGCGTTGATCGACTTAGAGGGTTCCGTACCGGCCGCGCTTCTGAGAGCCTCCTGTACAGCGGGGACTCTAGAGGCGCCCCCGGCTAGGATGAGTCGGGCTCCGCTGCCGGACCCGCCGGCTGAGGCGATCGCCCGCTGGATGACTCCGGACACGCGGGGCCAAAGGTCTGAGCATAACGCCTCTAGGTCTGCACGAGTTACCTGAAAAGATTTGATTTTGAATGTGAGGGTAGTATGGGCTATACTATCTCAGCCAAGGTAAAACGTATAAAAACGGTATGAATTATGGAAAGATGTTTCTTACTCTTTCATATAAAAAACTAAATACGACAGGCTAACACATAGTGACTTATCCACACACTACTTTAAAATATGACGCGTCGACACAGCACTCCTGTAGATTGTGACGCGTGGACACAACACTCCCGTATAATGTGACGCGTCGACACAACACTCCTGTCGAATATGACGCATCAACAGTCGACACAACACTACTCTAGGATTTGAAGCGTCGACACGACACTCCTGTTAAATGTGACTCATCGACACGACAATCCTGTAAAATGTGACGCGTCGACATAACACTCCCGTAAAATGTGACGCGTCGACACGACACTTCTGTTAAATGTGACTTATCGACACGACATTCCTGTTAAACTTGACGCGTCGACACAAAACTACCGCAACATGCCTTATAGTTGTTGCGCATCTATTTGCAAAAAAAGGTGAGTTGATAAAGTAGAAGACAATTTTCTTTGTGTCACTTGCACGATGATCGTGCCGGATAACGATCGATCGACGAAATTGGCGATTTTGTAGAGCCTGTGTTTATTTATTACTTTAATATCTTTACTTACCAAATGTTTGAAGTCCTTATCATCCAACAAGCTTTCGATCTGGGCGTAATGTTCGGTATTGGCTGACAGGACCACCTTAACGCGTTCTGATTCCTTCAGCAGTTTTTCCATAGCTCTAGGGGAGGCTCTGACGTTACCGCCGCCATTTTCTTCCCAGGCTTTAATAAGATGTTCTCGCAGTCGTAGTGTCATTTCATGACCACCCAATGTCCTAAAAGTTTAAGTAATGATGATGAAAAAAGGCTTTAAGGTTCAATTCACATCAATCCACGTCGTCGTTTTTATTGATAATAGAATAGTTAATGATGTATGCAAAACAACACCATTAAGGTTACCATATCCATAAAGTTAGTCACAGGTAAAGGAGTCGTCGAAGTGTGACATGTTGTGACTATGGGGTGGAGGTCGTCAGTTTTGTTACGTCACAGTTCAAATTTAAACTATTTATGTACTTTAAATTTTTACGTGTAAAAGTGCACATTTTTTGACGTCATAAAATGATGGGTCTTCAAAAATGTGTCCCTATGTCACAGAGGTGAACGAGGGTGGAGAGAGATGGTCCTAAAACCATGAAATTTATGTGACTTATGGTCCCCAATGTATCATAATACTTTTTTATTGTTCAAATACATGCAGTTGTCCAGTGTAGCCTTACCATAAAACTGCTACTGTCCACATCTAAGACAGACGAGAGAAAAATGTTGTATAAATGTAGTTAAATTACCTGTCAAAGCCTACACCAATAACTTGCAATTGTGGCACAGTCTCAACATATCCCTTGTCCTTGATCTTGACATTCTTATATTCGACTAATGCTGCCTTTGTTGATGCTGCTCCCATGTCAAAGAAAAGTGCATGCCATGCCGTTTCATTGATTTCCTGCAAATGTTGGTTGTTACGTTATTAGACAACATATTGTGAAATACTTTAAGTATTGTTACATTAGAAAGACAAGAGGGAATGTAGGTCATAGACTTTGATGTCACAGTCAATACCAAATCCCTCTTTCTGACTACTTTAAAGGCTTGTAACTTTGTTTTTAAATTTATCAAAAAACTGATTAGACTACAGCCTTTTTTAATATCGATAGATTCACTTACAAAAAGAATTAAAAATCATACATATTCCATATTATGGTCAGTCTCCATCTACTGAAAGTTGTACATGACAGGTAAATGTATATGTATTTATACCATAAAACATCTTTGTAAATCCTAAACTTGAATGAAACAAACCTTTCTTCTAAATATTCCATAGTTGATAGCTATTGCAGTATAATCATTGATAAGCTGTAAAACATTGAGACCAGCAAGAGCCGCAGCTTCCTTCATCGCCCTTCTCTCTGCCTGATTGAAGTAACCGGGTATGGTGATCACACATTCACTAATTTGTTGACCTAGAAATGTAGCAATGTCATATTAAGTTTTTGACATTTCACATATCATAACTGGCTGTCCCAACAACAGTTGTTATCTATTTTAATAATATAAAGCTGAAGAGTATGTTTGTTTTAAAAGATTTAATCTCAGGATATACTAGCCAGAATTATAAAATAAATGACGCAACAACCAATAGGAGCCAAGCAGTAATCAAAAAATGTTGTAAAAATGGGATAATTTATAGTTTCACACTTATATACTTGCAGGCAACAACTAGTGTCATATAAATTATTTGTAAGACACCAAGTGATATGAATAAAAATAGATGTGAGCCTTCTCAGACCTACATAATATACTCACAAGATTTAATGAGAAAATTGAGTTTATAACAGGAACTCAGGGTAATGTAGCTTCATCCAAATTTTTGTCAGCAAATTGACCAATTTGCAAAGCAATTTTAAAAATCTTACCATGGTTGATCTCAGCAAACTCTTTAGCTTTAGCTAGAAGTTGTGCAACCAATTCTTCAGGAGTATACCTTGTATTCTCATCATGTATGAATTGTGGTGTGCCCCTATCTGTTGCAACAATCTCATAGTATGGATAACGCTGCCTGAAATATTTACATATAAAATTAGATATTTCATACATTTAATAGAATAATTAATCAAAACATACTCATATGTTTTGATTTTTTCGATATGTGAAAACACAAACTATTTTTATTGTGACTGCTACATAGTATTGTTTTATGTATATTCTGTATTAATTACCAAAAAAAATTTATGTGCACAATGCTGTGAAAAATTTTTAATTGAAAACAGCCTTAAAATTATCTATCACTTTTACTACTAACACTACAGACATAGAAATTGAGGTCAACGACCTTTCACTTTGTACAGAATTGAACTCACTTGTAAGCTTGAACCAATGGATGATCGAACGGTTTCCCTAGAAGATCTAGGAGAAACTTGTAAGAGTTTTTCGGAAATCGAATCCCAACTGTAACGGCGTCTTCACCGAATGTCCTCACGTCGTCGCGGAAGGCGACAATTGCAGGAGTTTTCCTCTTCGACTCCTTATTCAGAACAATCTCCATCGGCACTCCCGGCGACACGATTCCCACTTTCATCCATTCTGACCCGAAATCAATAGATATCACTGCCGCGGCTTCCGCATTATGGCTTAACAGCAGCGGTAGCACCGCCAAACATAAAACACTATACATTTTCTGTGAACAAATTCAAAAAATGATCAATTTTAACTAAAACTTGATGAAATATCCATGGATATTGTCACCGCAAATCATCGCCGATTACTTGAAACATTTTGATAGACACACTCATAACTTACCAAATATATCATTAGTAATTACACATAAATCTCATTTATATTGATAATAACGTGAAATGCTTCAAGTAATAAGCTTAAATTATGAGAAATCTTTCTTCATTATTCCTTAGCAATCGGACCAGCTGCTTTATTCCACGTCAAGTTTAACGTGTTTTCTTCTTTTTGGTCGACGGTCAGAGCTATTGTTGCCAGAAAATAAAGAAAACCAACAGATATTCTTTAGAAAATCTGTTGGTTTTCTTTATTTTCTAAAATAATGTTCGAATATAATATGTTAGCAAATCAATATTACAGAATTTTTATTTTATAATTAACATCAAAACACAAGAGTTTTAAGTATCTTAAATATTTCGTGCACGATTTTGTCATTAATCGATTTTGTCTTTGTCAAAATTACTATAAAACAACTACTATACTTCATGTTCTTTTGTCTATACCTTTCTGTTCTCTATGCTTAGACGTCAAATAAATCCACGATTGTCCACGATGTATGACAGCTTCGCGTCGCTAGTGGTATTATAGCCAAAATATAACCAATCGTAAAAGCCTTCTATTTATAACATGATACTTTGATGCTGTTTCGGCCAATAACAAACTGAATTTCCTGAAGTTGACATTAGTGGCATCGTTATCTTTCTGCTAAACTTCAATCATATGTTTATTTATGTAGGTTGTTCTATAATTTATGATTTGATTGGGTGGATTGTTGAGTGTTGATTTCAAGAACGGAGTCTACGGAATGCTGCATAATATTATTATTTTTTGATTTGTTTTTACTCAAGACTTCCTTAAAAAGTGGTGAGTCCCTAATTCTATATTTCCGTGTACAAAAACTTTTTGCCCTTTGCACCGTGGAGAAGATTTTTTCGTCATCATTATTGCGACGAAAATTATATTTCCTGGTATAATCTACGCATTTTCGATATTGCACCTAAGTTTACGTCGGGATAACTCGTTTTCCGTATCAAAACGTGTCGAGTTCGTAGTTTGCACTCGGGTCTAAAATTGTCGGGACGCACGAGGAAACTAGAGACGCCGTGGCGTACCATCTAAAAATGGATCATGTATCGACATATCCATGTGATGTGGGTCCGTCTCTGCTGCGTTATGTAATGACCCTTGCTGGCGAGAGGTAGCACGTGCCTGCACGCGGTCCATATCCACGTAGGACGCATCGAGCGCACGCGGTCGCGAGTGGCCAGCCTCAGTTTCCTAGCAACACGCTGTTGACGCTGTACGCTGATGCTCAACACAAACACGCATGGTGGTTACATCACACTATCCACGCGTCGATACGCGAATTGCGTTCGAACATCTGTATCAAACTTATCTTTTTATCGTTTCTTAAACAACGCGTTCGCGTAGCACGAAATACATTGTGAGTTTCTTGTATTTTTGCCATGTAATCCCTAAAGTCCACCTGCTTACTCTCAGTTTTATTTCTGTTGCTAGTCAAAAAGACACCTAGGTATATTTTAATACCTGTTGTCTTTAGATTTTGCAAAAATCTAGCCGTATCCTACCTAGCATGACCTAGTTTTTGATCTAGTCTTCCTTCATATTTTCTAAAAATAAGTGACACAGCAAAAGATGAGAGAAGTTTCATTCTACAATAAAATAGAAAAGTATACTAGATACTTTAGTAAATTAGTATGTTGAAAGTATGCTCTTAAATATATTACTTATTCTAGAATCATCAACAAAATGTTGGTGAAAAAATATTTTTTGTCAACTTACTGGCATTGATTTATTTTTGCATATTTTCAAGGTCATGTCCTACTTTAAATGTTTTGTTAATGTTCTTTGAATGAAATATTTAAGCTTTTCAATTAAAGTATTACTTGTCAATGTACAATGTATAACTTAACATAATAAAAGATCTCGCTGGCAAGTGACACATAGTTATTAAGTAATTTAATTTTTCTCTTTTAGCTTGTTTATAAACATTTATAAGTTTTGGTGTTTTTAGCCCATGGTGTTGTTTATGTTGAAGGCTGTGTTTAACACTATTATTTCCTCATTATTACCGAATTTGTTTGGCTTCCAATGACCTTCATAGGAGCGTTCAATATCACTTACAAAAGTTTTACAAAGGCTCTGATGATAACAGTTTTTAAGTAAACAATTGTAATACAAAACTATATACTCTTTTGGAATTTTATATAAGATTAATACCTTAAAACCTTTTGTAAATTATGTAACTGGAATATTTAACACTATTTTTTTATTAATGCAGAGTTTGTTACTGGCGCAATACTCCCAAACTGATTTTGAGGTTGTTAGGGTAGGACAGCTGAATGTTTTATATGTGCTGTTTGAGTGTAGGACTCCTGTTTTGGTTTATTAGTTGGGGACAACTTTATTAAAATGCCAAAGCTGACCCAAAAGGCTTCTTTGACGCTATGTCGCAATCTAAATGATTAGCTGTAGCCTGCAACAACGTCCACGTGAAACTTATTAATAATCCCTTTTTTACTACTCCTATTCCCTAATCTACCCTAATCGGCCCAACTTCCCTAATCCCCGTATTATATTCCCATTCCCTCATAAAGGCCGGCAGCGCACTTGGGACTAGTCACTAGTGTCCATGAGAAATGTCATTTGCTTGCTTTCCATCAGATTGCCCCCTAAAATATGATGAAAAAAACTATTAGTCGATGCGTTATGTTATAATAGCCTACAAACTAACCAACAAAAAGATTTTTTCAATTCTGGTCATTAGTTCTTGAGATTAGCACATTCAAACAAACTCTTTAGCTTTATATTATTAAGTATGTAAAGAAGAATAGATTCGTGTCATCGCAATAGTCGGGTGAATGACAAATCGATACGATACTAATACGCTACGACTTTATCGCGTCGTATGCCGACTTGAAGGTGTCCCAAGCCTGTAATGTCATGCACATGCATTACGTCAATGCATATATGCAGAATGTGGGCTATTTCCGAACAATTCGCGATTTCATTACCCGTCTTAAGATTGTTGTTGTATTATCGACCCTTGCGAATTTTTTAGTCAATACTCGCTGATTAAAAATGTTCTAAAAGAAAAAGCCCAGACAGTACGTATTACCATAGACCAATTATTTTGTACTAAAGAAATCGTCACTGCGGTTGGGTATTGGGTAGGAGATAGTTACCTACTTCTTCCATATATACTCTGACGTAAAAGATGTAATGCATGACCGTAAAGGGACTACCTAAATGATTTTGAGACTATACTGTCGTTCGATTAGGGAGTTAGCCTTCCTAATCGAGCGACATATATTCTTACTCGGTTTATCAATACGTGGTTTATAATATAAAATGTATAAATAATTTATTCTATTACGGAAGTAACGAGTTGTTTTCGTAGAGTTCATTTTACATAATATTTATTCATCGTCTATCCTTAAACGGGTTTTTTTAACGTTTTTAACGCTATGTTTGTTTTCTTTGCATTTCTACTCGTATTCATTATCTATATTAATACGCGAGCGGAAAACTTTGTACCCCTTTTTAAGAAAAACGCGTAGAAAATTAAATGTGCCACTCACTCGCTGAAATAGCACCGTACATTTTTTTCAGTGCAGATGCAATCATTTTCAGGTCAAAGTTCGGCATAAAACGGATATTTTCTATAAGTCCAAGGAATATGTGTGTGAATTTTGTATTGTGATTTGTTGAGAGCATTACCTATAAATACTCCACACAAAAAATGAAAAAAGGAGTTGATATGTAGCCATAGTAGTCGTAAACTTAAGTCAGGGTTAAATTTAAAAAAAAAACGCTGTCATTTTTAAAACAGATGAGGCAGAGAGATTTATTTCATTTTTTTGACAACCATCTCTGGTTTTCGTTTGGACGTTGACTAAACGGACACCCTGTATTTAAAAAAGGCCTTAGAAAAGTAAGCCAGACTATTAGATCTGTCAATATCTTTATTTGTAGGGACAAAGAAGATAAATATATTGCACTGGAAGTGACAATCGTAATATTATTATTTTGTGACAATGACTACGTAAAGTAGCAGCCCTATGACAGTGGCCGTCTAGGGTTGTCACTTATCCTTTATAAGCTAGAGTATCTAGTAATTTCGAATGAGTGTGCTTTTACCTACACTTGATAGTCTATGATAGAATAACAGTTACGAACGTAGCTCATATTCGTCATTAATTGCTGACGATCGACGTAAACTGTGCTTAATATAACAGCCGCTATTTACCATCATGGCCTAACTTGAAGCTTAGGTATTTGAAGGTTTTCTAATGGTACGTTTGTCGTATTTATATTTCCTGGGAAATAAAACCTTATATGGGCTGTGACGTGTCTGTTAAGATTATACCATTCATGTTAATTGTTGTTACTCCTAGTACACGTGTGATGGTTAGTGATGCAATTATGATGAAACTTGTCCTTGACCATAGATACTCGAAATGTCACAAAAGTTGCCTGTACATTACCGATCTGCATTTAAGTGTGACTTTGACCAGGCCTGGATTTGTAAATAGGAAGTTGCAGGCCATGTCCTATGGGTTGCAGTGTCTCAAAGGGCGACAGCGTCATAGCCTCCTAGGGAGGCAGCAAATCTCTTAGGTAGGTATGTTGGGAAAGAAATAAAGTCATCGAGTCTGACCCATCAGGGACAGTGAGTTTTCGTTCCAGGCGAATATCGATCTAAAGATACAGAGGCGCCGTTTAAATACCTAACGACGCGAGTAACAAACGAAACAGTTGATTACGCAATATCTCGTCGTTTGTGCAAGATACAAAAATATCAGTTCGCCAAATCGCAGTCAGTCAGTCAGTCGGTCACTGGGCCCGGTAAATATAGACGCTACTCCGTTAAGCAGCTCGCTGCACTGGAACCGTACATTCTTCTGCAATCAACTTATGTCTTTCCCTGGCCTCCACTTGCAAAAATGTGATTTTTTAAATATGTAGTTCAGTATTTTTTTTTAGTCAGATAATATTTTTTAGAAGGCACAGTAAAAAGCTAGAATGTTAGGTATACGTCAGACGCAGCTGAAATAATTGACCTTGATTTTATAAACGCTATTTAACTCGCAGACATTTAAATATTACATTACGTTTATCTTGGAAGATTATGAGTGTCGATTTAGTATCTGATATAATTGAAATTTTAAATAATGTTATTACTATCGTTTTTTTATAAAACAAAAATAACAATTTATTTCAAATATGTTCGATTCTAACTAGGAAAAAAAGTGCTAGAATTTCGGATGTTACATACTTTATTTTGGAACATTCTAGTTTTTAACTAGTTGATTTAAGAATTATTTTAAACCGCATCCAACGCCTTATTAATTAAAAAGTTCACGTTTAACTGCAGTGGACAGTTTATCAAATTGCTAAAACAGTCACATTCGGACACGTAGCCAAAATATATTTTTACTGAAAATAATTTAGGGCTTATACCTACATGGGCCAGCGGGGTTAATGTAACCTCCTATAAGTATGTCAAAACGTTAAAACCACATTACCCAAAAAAATGCATGTTATAGGATGATCTTCTTTCTTTCATTACAAGCGAGGACTTCTTCCTTAGACTTATAGTTAATAAAAAAAAATGTACCGTGGACCTCGATTTTTTAAAAAAAAACGGGAAGAACTATGAAACTAACTGATTAAGATGAACCATTTTATTTTACAAAATAAGTAACCCTATAATTCCTGAGGAGGAATTCTTATTTTGTGTTTTTATTAATTATTATAAATATTATATTAATAGTTTTCTGTTAGTAGCGTAGTGATTTTCGAAACTCTGAATGTACATACAAGGCCGTTGGCGCCTGTATTCCCCTTAAGGCTTATACATGGGCCCGCGGGGTAAGTTTATCCTTTATTAGCCAAAAAATATGTGTTATACAATGATCTTCATTCATTCAATACAAGCGAGTACTTTTTCCCTGAGCTTATAGTTTATCAGAAAAAAATGAATCGTAGACATAGATTTTCTGTATAAAAACTGGAATATCCACTAATGAACCGGTTAAGATGAAAGATTTTTATACAGCACAAAGTAGCACTATAACCTCTAAGAAGGAATTCTCATTTCTTGATTTTATTAATTGTGCCTATATTAATGATTTTCTGTTAGAGGGAGGTGATGTTCGAAGCTTAAGTCAATATTTTCAAATATGGACAAATAAATCAGAATAAATAGACTTGTCCACACAACTTAAAATAGCCGAAGCAATTTCATAAACATGGATAATAAGAGTCGCACATGTGTTACCTTTAAAAAAATATTTGAAATCGCTTTCCTTTAGAAGCTATAATGCCACAAACACACAGACATAAAACGTCAAAATAATTATGACCTTTCTTCGTTGGGGGTTAAAAACAAATTCGACTATTGTGTCTATTTCATTGATCCGACATAAGATATCTCTTTCACTCTATTGCTATCTCACGCTTATAGACGTTTCTATATTTGTATATATGTCGATCACATAGCAATTTTATTTCTATATATATTTTATAGCTATTGTCCGCGACTACGTCCGCATGAAACTTAAATTATCCCGTTTTTACACCATTTTCGATTACTACTCGACTCCTATGGTTATTTCCTTCCTCGATAAATGGACTAACAAACACAAAAATAATTTTTCAATTCTTTCAAAAACTTTTCAGCTTTATATTATTAGTAAAGACATAGACAGTACGTGAGTACTAGGTCTCTCTTGAAAATAAACTAGGCATAGGGCTCGGTCAATGACCGATTTTATCCGCGTCTGGACTTTTTCTAGAATCTGGGATTAGGATTTCACGTCACGTAGCTGGATAGTTTTTCATTTCTGTAACTCAATATCGCACGTATTATTAGAAAAGATGAAGTGTGTCAAATACGAACGTCCCATTTTCATTGAGTTATTTTTTCGCATCATTCATGTTCTTGGCAATGTTTTGGCGCCTCTCGCGTTGGCTGACTTGCAAGATCATTAGACGTTTATGCGTGAAGTTTTTTTGCTGATTTTTGAAGTAAATGACTCAGTGTTAGTGCCGAACGCAGACATTATTAACTTCACTAATATAACAAAGACTTTGACAGATAATAGATAGCGATTATTTTCAATGACTAATTAAATTGAATGTAATTAATTAACATTTGTCTCTAAGTGCGGTGGTAAACCGGGATGAGATTTTAGTCGGCAGATCTCAGCCAACACTAGTCTCTCTGGCCTTCCCCATGCTCCAACCATATCCATTATTACCCATGAAAAAAATCATCTGCACACGTTGGCCCAAAGCGCTGGCTCCAGCCCCCCTGATTGACAATGCAATTCCGCGCGGAAACGGAAACTCCTGGCATTTTTAACAGAAGTTTCCGAAATCGTGAACGAATCCGCGCGGAATCGCATCGCGAATCAGGGGGACTGGTCTGGTACCAATAGTCGTGATAGGCCAAAATCCAAGCCTCCTAGGAAATCAGCTGACTTTATAGCCTAAACATACGGCGACAGAAATATGGCCTACACTTTTAAAAAACGTAAATAGAAAATACTCATGGCTCATTGTTCTGACCCAATGTGAAAACTAACAGCAGACTTATTTAAAACCATGCATATGTACCGTGTATGGGTCTGGCTGAAACTGATGATCACTAGTTGCACGATAGTATGTGTTAAGTGTTGGAGAGGTCGCTTACTGCATATTACATAATAGCTAATATACTGCAAAGTGTAAGCGTAAACAATATATCGTAAAAGATTTAACAAACAGTAATTTTTTAACTTGGACGCACACTTTTTGAACAGTAGAGTAACGTTTTAAAATTGTTGCAAATTTTTATGATACTTTTTTCAATATTAAAATACTTTAAAGGATTTTACGCCTTTAAAGGATTTTAATATTGAAAAAAGTCATCAATAATAAAACAAAATATATCCAACTATTATACAACTAAAAACTTATAAAAAACATTATTGTAGGATTTTTTTTTATTTTTATTTTGCCGTCGCCCATTATCACTCGTAACATCCGAAGAGTCGCAAGTGCGTTGCCGACCTTTATGCGGGAATAGCGAATGAGAAAAGGGCTAAGGGGATTAGGGAAGTTGGGCCACCGATAAACTCACTTACTGAACGAAACAGCACAACGTCGTTTTACGCCAGTTTTCTGTGAGGCCGTGGTGTGACTCCGATCGGACCGGCCTGTTCGTGTCGAAGCATGGCTCTCATGGCTTGCCCAAACCGTTGGACCGATTTTGCGAAAATCTATATATATAAAAGAAAGTCGTGTTAGTTACACCACTTATAACTCAAGAACGGCAGAACAGATTTAGCTGAAAATTGG